>JBCFYV010002255.1:46581861-46816717 GCA_039000515.1 Timema cristinae
AAAGTGTTGTAGGCACACTCGCAAACAGAGTCAACCAATTTCTTGTCGGCCGTTTTCAGCAAGGCGATACGTTGCTGCGGATTCATGCGATACATCGCACGTAAAAGAGGGGCCTGCGTCAACACTTTGGGACTCATTATTATGAAATGATCTATAATAGGGAAGTGTCGGTGTTTTTATAGCTTTTGCTTGGTAGTACACTAGCAGCCGACAATTGTGCGGGTTCTATATCTGAAACATTCTGGTGTACCTTGTTTGAAATCTAACAATATATAGCCGTAGGGCTTCTTGTAACATCGTGTAAGCCTCTTGTAAGACACGGTATTTTAAGGACAGACTTGATGTGCAAAGTGTTGAATCTGCGGTTAATCCCGGGGATTTTAAAATCACGATATAATGTGCGTTTAAGGAAATGTCTCTTTGGCCCTTGCCTTGATGGAATATATTTTGTGTAAGGTACATGACGCTAATATTTTGAGGGTTTGATATCCTTTGGTGAAAAGATCGACGACCACCTCGTTGGCTTCACGCATCAGGTCGTCAAGGATAATCACTGTGGAGAGTCATTACAGTTGTCATCCATTTCGGGCAAACCCTTACAGAATATGACGCTGGTACCTGTCCCGTCTTGTTCGAATCCCGTTGCCATAAAGTATAATACCATGTGATTTTATTAAATTTAACGTCACACATTGTGTCCAAGTGACGGATAAAGTCTGCTACAAAATGTGACTTTCCACATCCGGAAGGGCCGTTTATGATGGCCGAAAATAGATGTTTCAACTTGTCCATAATGTTTGAGACTGAGCTTATAAGCTATATGAGCTTGTATTTATAGGATAGGAGGGAGGTGTGGGTGTAGACATTAAAACACACACAACAGTTTTTACAATATTTATTTAAATCGTGAAAAAGTATACACACAGTTTAAAGTACACTGTGAATATATACTATATATATATTTTTTTAGCATAAACATAACTTTTTTTTACACACAGTAAAAAGTATACTGTTAATATTCACAATATTTATTTACACCCAGTGAAAATTATACTGTGAATATTTACAATATAGGGGGGATAGTGGTCTCGGTACTAAATATGCTATATACATAAAGACGGTTTCAATTTAAAAGAAAATAAATAAATATACAAACAGTTTATTATATATATATATTTGAATAGATTTAAAATATATATATATATACAAACAGTTTATTATATTTGAATAGATATAAATATATATACAAATAGTTTATTATATTTGACTAGATTTAAAAAAAAATATATATATATATATATGTATACAATCAGTTGACTAGAATTAAAATATATACAAACAACTAATTGACTAGAAAAAAATCAGGTAGGTGGAGGATAGTACTGGCAAATAAAATATAAAAAAGTAACCCGGTGCATAAAAAACTCAAAAAATATGCTTGTTTTTATGCAGAAAAAAATATGGAAAAAAATCTTTAAAAATGGCATGTCCATGGAACTGTCTAGAGTGGACTAAAAAAATATGATTATTCAGCCCGTCTAAATAATCACCTTTTAGTCGTGGCGAGTGCGTTTACAAAGATTCTGATACCCAAACGGCAACGTATTAAAATATTATGAATCTCTTAAGTAGACTTTCCTCGCAACATCTGTAAGCTAATCTAAAAGTCAAACAATTCTTATAGCTATAAGTTTTCTGTTGTAATGTTTAACGCTCCCAGGATATACATTTAGTTGATAGTGTATCTGTCCACTGAGTCAAGGGTGTCCCTTAGTAAATCTAGTTTATTAAACCTTAATTCCTTTCTGTAGATATGTAGACTCTAAATAGACAATATAAGTTTTAATATTCAGGATAAGCTAATCAAATAAAGCACAAGTTTTTAATATAAATTGAGAGAGAGAGAGAAGTCTTTTCTGTGCACCGTACCATTTAAATAACTTATAGCTTACTTATTCATTAACGGGTGAGAAAGTTTCTTCGTGTCAATCTATAGCAGACAGCTATTATAAATACAAACACTAAGAAAGTTTGGATTTTAGGCACCCATAATAGTTATTGGTTTTTATTCAGCAAACCCGAAACTCATGATAGAGAAAAAATAAGTATCGTTCATGTAGTAGTGTAATCCAGGCTCTAGAACTAGAGGGGTTCAATACAAATAAAATAAATTAACCTTACAACCTTTAGACAATAGGAGTGCGCAGTGTAACTAACATTATGTTTTAAGGTCGAAGATTAGCAGGGCATACAACCCATCTCCAACGCATGCCACTCACTCCTAGATGCGTGAAAAAACACTGTCCAACTTCAAAGATCAAATTATATTTCATATGAAGAAATGGGAGACTAAGTTAAAAGGACTTGGAAATTACACATATCTAAAACCTAGGGGTAAATGGCGTAACTAGAATAGTAAACAGTCTTAAAGAAAACTTAGATTTTAATTCAGCCAAAATCTTATTCGAGAACAATGCCCTTCTTTTAACGAATCTTAGAAAGTTTCGTATAGATACAATATCAGCAAAAGCTAAAGTGCAACAATAACCTTTATGTTCTTCACAAAAAATATTTATGAACATACTTTAATTAAATTTAAATGCATGGCCTTATTAAAATGGCGTATGACAACATCTAACATATTTCAGTGCTAGTTGTAAAAAAGTAATACAAAATCTTAGCCAACAACTTTAAAGTTCCGTGGTTACACACCAAACGACTAGTCTAATCGTCTAGCCTAAAGATTATTGACCAACTCTGTCAACATTTGATTGACATTGAAACATAACTCATAAGTTAGATAAATAACGTTAACTAGATATGAGTAGCTATCAACGTAATGCATAATTGTATTAACCATTTAAAACGATTATGCCCTATAAATATTACTCCATTTTGCATTGCAACACACTTTCAAAATTAACTAAATATATTTATTTTGAAACGCAAAAGTCAACTAACAATTAGAAAAATTCAGACCTAACTTTTAGAAAAAACTTCCCCACATTACTTTCTTTTAACAAAAGTCATATTTCACTACAATCCTTTTGTAAAATAAGAAAAGTTACTCTATATTTCGTGAAAGAACGATGATTCGTATAAGATATCAACAACCATATTTAAACCTAAAAATGACCAAAATGGAATTTAGAAAAATTACAATATTTATTAATTTACGCCAAAAAAGAATTTCTCCTTACATAGTATAGGTATGTCCTCGAAGCCTACGCTTCGTTCTAGTGTCCGAGCCAAATCCAAGAGTGGTCTCTTTCTTGACGGACGGTCTTTTATATGGTGCACAAATTATCGAACACTCGAGACGGGATTACACAAGGGTGGGAATCACTGAGTTCAAACAAATTGGGAGAGGGGATGTGCGCGTACTAGAAGCGTCGACAGTCTTCTGGCAGTTTCTATCTTCTTCTACACGTCCATGTTGTTATTGAGACGGTGGCGGTGTCTAGTGGCACGATGCGGCACTAGCCTCGGAGCTCTCAGATGTTTGGGTATTGTTAGTGCGTGCTGACGTGTGTTCTTCCCGCTGCCTAGTCTCGTCGGTCAAATTGGGTAAGTGATGTTTTGATTGACTAGCCCACTTTTGGTTAACTTGTAGCAATAATTGCCACAGTAGTGCCACACACGCACACACACACACACACACACATGCAAATTCATTTTTAATTATTATGATAGCCCAACTTATATTCACATGTATGCATTTCTTAAGCACTTTCATTCTGTGTCATCTAACGAATAAAATTAGTAATTATGACTTTTTTCAATGTCTTGTGCTAGCACAGACATAGCCATATTTAATTAATGGTATTATCACTACTCATACAATAATTTAAATACGCTAATGAGGTAGGAATAGTGAGAGTATTTATGGGGGAGGGATAAGTGTACCAGCCTTTGTATGGAGGGAGAGTTGGAAATAATCTTAGTTTAATAGGGCAGTGTTCGAGCTCTATCCTTCTCAACCAACCATACAAGACGAGCTCCGCTTAGTTACTTGTACTTGAATAGAACTATGAGGATCTTGAATTTATTTTAAATATCATAAGGAGCAATCACGACAAATACATTTTATTAAATAATGTATAACTTTTACATATGTTCCTAAGTTAAATACCTAGGGAAAATCATGGCGGCTATATATTTTGATAACATAAATAATAACTTTTACATAAGTTTATAAGTAAAATATCAGGAAAAAATCACTGTGTTTATATAACTTTTACATAACTTCAAGTTGTAACGCTTTAAATATCTATAGATAGTGTGTTAATTAAATCCCTTCTTACAAATAAAATACTTAACCGATTTTTATATTCCCATCATACATTAAATTATATTTATAACATGTTATAACTGTCTCAAATTAGTGTTTTGTAATGCCTCAAGGACTATAAATTTTTTTATTTAATAAATTCACTAAACATAATAATAAAAAGAGCTTCTATATTTCCTGCAAACCATTGAAGTAATTAAATATTGAGTTACTATCACACATAAGAATATCTTATCAATACAGCAAGTTGTTAACACTTTCCATGTATACTATTATATATGTTTTGATTTATACAAAGCTATTATTTATGATTACTCCCTCATTGGCACCTGGATACGAGAGTCGAACCAGGGACTTGTGACGCAACAATATATGGCTTGTATTTATAAAAGTAATTATCGTCTACCCCTCTAGACGGAGCAGAGGAGAAATACATCAAGCCTCGGCGAGAAAGTTAGGGCGATTGGAAAATAACGGTAAATAGTTCTGGCTCAGGAGTCACACACACTTTCTTTTATTATTATAGATTCCTGCTCTATTAATATAAATACGTGGATATCCATGCAGGAAGAGAGAGAGAGAAAACATGATCGAAACTCGCCGAGCTACAGTCCCATTTTTATAGTAACAACTAGAAAAGCCCCCTAGATCTAATTTCACGTATTCATACGTCAAGACAAGTGCCCAGTAATAAGTACTGTGTTTACTTCGTAGACTTTAGATTGAGACCCAGAGAGAACGTAAATGGGGTGAATTGTTTCAACTTATCCATAATATTTGAGACAGAGCTTCTATGTCAAATAAACTTGTATTCATAGGATAGGAGAGGAGAGGTGTTTGGTTGTAGACGTTAAAACACAAACATAGCAGTTTTTATATGTATTTATACAATTAAATGTTTTCACAAATATAGCTCAAACCATGAAAATGATATATAAACATTGTTTTAAATATTATTCATGTAATTATTTCTAATATATTACCGTTTTTTAATGTACCTGTTTGAGGAACTCCGGTCGAGTAAAAATAATAACGTAATTTTAAGTCTAATTGTGGTGTTTTTTAATGAAACAAACAAATTATTTGTTATTTAATTTAAATAAAATATACCCAAATGTGAAAAAAATCAATTATTCTATAATAATATTTCTGATTGAAATAGAGGACTACTTATTAATGACTATGTTTTATTCTTAATAAACAAACAAAACATTTGGTTGATCACAATAACCAATCTGTAAATATAAACGTTAAACAGAATTTCTCTAATATATATTTAACAAAATTTAAATTTTCAAAAATAAATTATTTATGAATGTGTAAATAAAGGTTATACTTATTTGTCATGAAAAAAACCCTTCCCCCATAGATTTTTCTGTTAATTTAAAAAAATCAAACTTTCTATACATGTTTGCAAGTAAACTACGCTTAAATTATTTTATTTTAGATAAATAAATAAACTGTATTATTGATAAAAGAGTTCCAGCGATACCAAGAAAATCATTTGGGATCAAATAGTTAGGCCCATAGTCCCCCGTCTTATAGACAGGTACACTATCCGTACAACCTGTCAGGGTATAGTCCCTGTCTTATAGTCAGGTACACTATCCGTACAACCTGTCAGGGTATAGTCCCTGTCTTATAGACAGGTACACTATTCGTACAACCTGTCAGGGTATAGTCCCTGTCTTATAGACAGGTACACTATCCGTACAACCTGTCAGGGTATAGTCCCTGTCTTATAGTCAGGTACACTATCCGTACAACCTGTCAGGGTATAGTCCCTGTCTTATAGACAGGTACACTATCCGTACAACCTGTCAGGGTATAGTCCCTGTCTTATAGTCAGGTACACTATCCGTACAACCTGTCAGGGTATAGTCCCTGTCTTATAGTCAGGTACACTATCCGTACAACCTGTCAGGGTATAGTCCCTGTCTTATAGACAGGTACACTATCCGTACAACCTGTCAGAGTATAGTCCCTGACTTATAGTCAGGTACACTATCCGTACAACCTGTCAGGGTATAGTCCCTGTCTTATAGACAGGTACACTATCCGTACAACCTGTCAGGGTATAGTCCCTGTCTTATAGACAGGTACACTATCCGTACAACCTGTCAGGGTATAGTCCCTGTCTTATAGTCAGGTACACTATCCGTACAACCTGTCAGGGTATAGTCCCTGTCTTATAGTCAGGTACACTATCCGTACAACCTGTCAGGGTATAGTCCCTGTCTTATAGTCAGGTACACTATCCGTACAACCTGTCAGGGTATAGTCCCTGTCTTATAGTCAGGACCACCTACCTACCTACCGACGTGAACAGATGTGCTGGCTCAACGCAGCGCTACGTGCAACCACGGGTACACTTTGTTTAGCAAATACCCTCGCGACATTAGTGGTGCTCGTACAGACTTTCTAGGACTCTCGGCTATGTAAGCTAGCGATGTTTTCCACTCTCCCTCTACAAAAATGCGTGCTCACTTCCCGACTAACAATTAATGTGTTTATTTTAAGATGACAAAGAAAAAAAGAGTAAAAATTAAAAACATATATAATATTTATTTAAACGAGTAAAATATCAAGTTAGAAAGGGACCAGGGACTGATACTTGTTACATTAATACAATAATATACTATACGATAGTTTGAACATTAAATCACTTCGGTTTCCTCCCTCATCGTCCACGGTTTGTACCTCGGACGGGTAGTAAGACAAAATTCTAAATACCTATAAGCTTAATTTCGCGGCTATTACCGGGAAAGTAGGGGTGGGGTATTGAATACAGGTGGGCCATGTCGCTCTACCTTCACACAAATGCAGGTACATTTTATACCTTTCTCGGCCCAGATATTACTTAAGAATTTATGCAGTTATGTATTATTTCGTCAAAATATAGTTGCGAACATTAAATTCAAGTTACTCAATTCAATATTACCTATGAATTAATGTAAGAGTTATATATTATTCTAACAAAATATAGTAGCGAACATTAAATTATTTTTTCTGTTATAAGTGGCTTAAGGAATAAAACTGTTGTTTTCCTTTTATACGTGGTAGCAATCTACTGGCTTCCACCTTACTCCTCCCTGTTCAAATTTTGGTCGGATGAACTAGGGTGATTTTCTACACTCCCTACGCGCAAATGCCGAAAACAAGATATTACAAGCACCAACAACAAGAACCAACAAGTTTGGAACTTGGGAAAGGGGTCAAGAGGGGGAGTGGGGAGGCAGGAGCTCAAATCTCGCTCGGGGGAACTATGTGTGTTTTCCACTCTCCCTCCGCACCTGGAGCTCGAGGTTCGACACACGTTAAAGAGGACCTTCAACTTCATTATCAGAGCGTTCCATCCCAGAGGTCAATTTTTTTTGTTTTATTTATTTTAGACCCCCACGTCTTCCTTCTGTCTGTTTCAAACTCGCACATGACATGTATAGTTCGTTTCTAGGGTGGGTAGACCGAAGGTGTTTTCCGCACACTTGGGATAACCCGCAGGTTTTGCCAAAAAGGGTAGGTGTCACTCATATAGTTATGGCAGGAAGATTTAGGACGTGCTACTAAAAATGTGTCTAATTCTGGGGCTTACATGCAGGGGTTCGAGGTTTGAATCTTGATACATCTCGGAGAGGAATTGCTAGCTTTGGCTTCCTTTTTCTCTGGCTGCTTTGTATCAATGCCATATAACTGTACATTCCAAAACCTCGCAACGACAAGTCAACGGGGGTGAACGACTCGGTAAGGGGGTCATCAGCCCGTGTCGTCCATCCCGTGACTTGAAGTTGATGACTTTTACAGGGGGTAGGGTGGGGGTGGTGGGTCATTACCACTCAGGGATTTCCCGCGCTCAGATGTTGAAATTTGATTTTTTCGAGTCCATGAATAGAAAAGAAAGTAATCAGCCATTTCCAAGCGATGTAAGGAGGCGCGGGTTGGGGTGTGCGTACTAGTGATGCGCAGTGGTCACTACTCTGTAAGGGGACGAGCAGCGAAGCTCAAACAGTCATCAGGCGAGGTTCGTGCTGCTTGTTCCGGGACAGAGCCTTGTGATGGAGGAACCAATGTTCATTCTACCCCCCGACAGTCATAGCGCGAGGTTCGTGCTGCTTGTTCCGGACAGAGCCTTGTGACGGAGGAACCAATATTCATTCTACCCCCCGATGGTCATAGCGCGAGGTTCGTGCTGCTTGTTCCGAGACAGAGCCTTGTGACGGAGGAACCAATATTCATTCTACCCCCCGACAGTCATAGCGCGAGGTTCGTGCTGCTTGTTCCGGGACAGAGCCTTGTGACGGAGGAACCAATGTTAATTCTACGCCCCGACAGTCAGAGCGCGAGGTTCGTGCTGCTTGTTCCGGGACAGAGCTTTGTGACGGAGGAATCCATGTTCATTCTACCCCCCGACAGCCATAGCGCGAGGTTCGTGCTGCTTGTTCCGGGACAGAGCCTTGTGACGGAGGAACCATGTTCATTCTACCCCCCGACAGTCATAGCGCGAGGTTCGTGTTGCTTGTTCCGGACAGAGCCTTGTGATGGAGGAACCAATGTTCATTCTACCCCCCGACAGTCATAGCGCGAGGTTAATGCTGCTTGTTCTGGGACAGAGCCTTGTGACGGAGGAACCAATGTTCATTTTATTCCCCGACAGTCATAGCGCGAGTTTAATGCTGCTTGTTCTGGAACAGAGTCTTGTGACGGAGGAACCAATGTTCATTCTACCCCCCGACAGTCATAGCGCGAGGTTCATGCTGCTTGTTCCGGGACAGAGCCTTGTGACGGAGGAACCAATATTCATTCTACCCCCCGACAGTCATAGCGCGAGGTTCGTGCTGCTTGTTCCGGGACAGAGCCTTGTGACGGAGGAAACAATGTTCATTCTACCCCCCGACAGTCATAGCGCGAGGTTAATGCTGCTTGTTCTGGGACAGAGCCTTGTGACGGAGGAACCCATGTTCATTCTACCCCCCGACAGTCATAGCGCGAGGTTCGTGTTGCTTGTTCCGGGACAGAGCCTTGTGACGGAGGAACCAATGTTCATTCTACCCCCCAACAGTCATAGCGCGAGGTTAATGCTGCTTGTCTGGGACAGAGCCTTGTGACGGAGGAACCAATGTTCATTTTATTCCCCGACAGTCATAGCGCGAGTTTAATGCTGCTTGTTCTGGAACAGAGTCTTGTGACGGAGGAACCAATGTTCATTCTACCCCCCGACAGTCATAGCGCGGGGTTCATGCTGCTTGTTCCGGGACAGAGCCTTGTGACGGAGGAACCAATAATCATTCTACCCCCCGACAGTCATAGCGCGAGGTTCGTGCTGCTTGTTCCGGGACAGAGCCTTGTGACGGAGGAAACAATGTTCATTCTACCCCCCGACAGTCATAGCGCGAGGTTAATGCTGCTTGTTCTGGGACAGAGCCTTGTGACGGAGGAACCCATGTTCATTCTACCCCCCGACAGTCATAGCGCGAGGTTCGTGTTGCTTGTTCCGGGACAGAGCCTTGTGACGGAGGAACCAATGTTCATTCTACCCCCCGACAGTCATAGCGCGAGGTTAATGCTGCTTGTTCTGGGACAGAGCCTTGTGACGGAGGAACCAATGTTCATTCTACCCCCGACAGACATGGCGTGAGGTTCGTGCTGCTCTTTCCGGGACAGAGCCTTGTGACGGAGGAACCAATGTTCATTCTACCCCCCAACAGTCATAGCGCGAGGTTCGTGCTGCTTGTTCTGGGACAGAGCCTTGTGACGGAGGAACCATGTTCATTCTACCCCCCGACAGTCATAGCACGTGGTTCGTGCTGCTTGTTCCGGGACAGAGCCTTGTGACGGAGGGACCAATGTTCACTCTACCTCCGACAGACATGGCGTGAGGTTCATGCCACGGCCTCATGCTCCCCCAAAATAAACTACAACGCCCTAATCAATGAATAAAAACTCCAACGCCTCAATCCTACCAATTAATTAATTAGTTAACAATAATTAATTAGCAATAATTAGCAATGGATGATTTGAAGCTTTGTTTTACAGGATTCTTTACAATATTTTTTTTACGGGAAGGGGCTAGTTTCAAATAATTATAAAAATCTGAAATTTTTAAATTTTTAAGTAGAATGGTGGGGAATAGATTAGAGGTGGGGATGTAGAGAGAAAAACACTTTAAGCCTAGTTTTCACTTGGAAACATTGTTTCTCGATGTTTCTGAAATGTTTCCTATTTCTCACCAACATAGAAAAGCAGCTTGCACAGAGCTTACATATAGTGTGCAAACAGTTTGAAAACAAGGTAAACACATTGTGTGCGAACCGTTAAACAGACATGGTTTCGCGTCTAGACTTCAATGATGAAACACAAAGGAAACAGGAGAACATGTTTGCAAACAATTTCCGAAAACAAGGGCAACATTTTTGCAAGCTATGTTTCTGGTAAAATGTAAAATAAGGTAGAAAAATTTTAATTCGGCAGTAAGGTAGAACTCCAGATAACCAAATAAGTTTTTTTAAATATACATTTATAAATAGTATTGTAAACTTTATCTACCAGTCTAAATTACATGGCTTTCTAATACAATTGGATAGTTATCAACAATCAGCATAAGAGAATTAAAGACCATATAGATGAGTTTATTTTGTATAAACAGCAAGGAAAATATACAAGACCTAGACAATATACTGTGTCTTATTTGTTCTGTGATAGTCTGCAGTAGTAATGTACCTATGTTATTATAGAAAACCAAAGGGCTTAAATAGTCCAATAATATGATTCCAAACGGTTTAATTTTTCCAATAGTGAACTGACATTTACATCAAACATGAAAATATACAAGGACTAAAAGATTGCAGAAAATCCCAAACAGCTTAGTCACTTTTACAAAGTGACTCATTATATTTACTTTAAACATGGCTAGAAGATGGGTCAAAATTAATTTAGTCAAATAAACTCAACTTTCATAAAGTGAAAAAAAGGTATACTTATACAATAGAAAATTAATAAATTGAGACTAAAAGAGTTTAGAAAAATATATAAAAATCAAAGTCAAATAGAAAATTGAAAAATTAATTTAGAAAAAAATTGATTCCAATAATTTAAGCCAAAAAGAAAATATTTAGAATTTAGATATATGTCATAGCATTTCACAGGCTACCGTGGGCGCTTTTCCCGAACTGTACTTGTGTTATATTCGGAAAGTGGCCAGAGTAACCAGGGACTAAAAGGAGGGGTGAGAGGTGACACGTTGACTCTAATATCTGAGATGGACCTCGAATGTTCTGTTATTCCAGGGCAATGCCTTATTTAAGGGGGTTTGAATTTAAGGGATCAAATAAAAAAGGAAAAAGAAGAAAGGTAAAAATAAAGCGTACTTGGCAGGTGGGAGGACTAATTCAGATAACTGAATAAGTCTTAAAATCAGATATTTCTAAGGGGAAGTCCTTAAAATGGGAGAGAGGAGGGGGTAAACATTCAAAACTAATATAAACAACTACTTATATGAATGGTAGAAAACTTAGATCAGGCAGGCATATGGTAATCTCCAAATAACCATTTTATTGTAAGTTTCGAGAATTAAAACAATGTCTTCCTCTTTTCATAAAACAGAATTAAACGTGCTAAGAAGTAGAAGCTAACAAAAGTATTAGATTTAACGAATAAAAATGAGACCTATAATGAAAAACTCAGACATGACGTAATCAATTCACTGGCCAAACCAGAAAGAAAACACTGCAAATGTTTCTGCTGTGGCAAAGAGACCCTCCATTGTTTATCAAATACGATAGTTATATCATATTGCGAGGGACAGTCTGCCTTACTGGGTTTTCATAAAGAGAGTGAAATGAAAACACGTTCTGATAACACGTTCTGATAACAAGTTATGAGATATTGGGAATTTCTTTGGTGTTAATAGATGATATGATGAAAGAAAAATTTCTAAAAATACCTCCCCATAGCTACAAATTTTAATTCAACTAAAGAGTCGTTTGAAATTTAAAATGCGAGTGTAGATCCCTGGGGCACTCCACCCTTAATGTTATGTCTGTTAGATATGGAACCTTCCATAACATTCTGGAACTTCTTCTGAGTAAGGATACCGATCAGATGTAAGTAGTGTGTGGGACCACCTGTCACAGCCCCGAGGCTAGTTTCCGTGAGAGAGAGTGTGTATTGTGATGTCAATTAACCTACTTTCGACATCCGGTTGATTTACCGTTATTCCCCCACTCACAGTCCCCTACCCAAGGTTATTTCCCGTGAGCGATAGTGTGAATTGTTATGTCAATTAACCTACTTACAACATACGTTTGATTTTCCATTATTCCTGAACACATATACCCTCCCCCGAGGTTATTTTCCATGAGCGAGAGTGTGTTTTGTGATGTAAATTAACCTACTTTCCACATCCGGTTAATTTACAGTTATTTCCCCACCAACATCCCCTTTCCCAAGACCAACCCCTCTCATCCCCTCCCCCCCGATAGAGGCCACCACAGTGGCTCATGGGCTTAGCCCATTTGATTCTGATGTGTGCCCCAGACCCATTAGATTTTAATGTGCGCCCATTAGTTTTTAATGTGTACCCCAAGGGTTTCGAGTAGGGGAGCGTGCGGTATTGGGCACTCCTCCAACGACGTATTGAGAAGCATTCTGTCTCGACGAATGTCAAAACATAAAGTGATTTCTCTCCAAATCCACTAGGGGGCTAAACATACTGACTGGGTCTGGTTCAGTACGGCTATGTGATTTATTCCCCAGGGGCCCTTTTCATTGCTTGTCCTGGGTGATAAGGCTAATTAATTCCCCGTACCATCGTTCCTGATTTTAATGTGTGCCCGTTGGCGCAGTGTATAACGTTGTCAATTCAAAGCCTGATTACTAATGAATGAATAAACTAACGAAGAGAGCATTTACTGTCAATTTTCTGGGGCCCCAGGGCATTCATTATTCACTAATTATGTTCAAATACTGATAAACCGTGACAAGGATTTTTGTGTCACACAATGGCGTGAGCGCTAAGTGTCATTAACGATGCGATTGTTATCTACGGTAAAGGAATCTTACAGTAGGGTTTTGACCGAAAAGCACAATTAATTCAAGATTCATATGTGAATATTCTAAAATGTTCTTCCTACAAAAAACTAAAATATATTCATACGGCAAGTCCGTGATCCGATAGATATGGAGCAGAAAGTTTGTATTTTAAACTGTTCTTCCTATGTCAATGTTGAATACAAAATATAAGTTTGTATTTGTTCTTCCTACCAAACCAATTAAATATACTCATACGTCAAGTCAGTGAGATACTGACCACCAGTAAAGGACTCCTGTGATTTTCAGATGATTTGTCTGCCCTTCCTAGCAGAATCATACTAAAGTTCTGTTCTTTCTACCAAACAAATTATTTATATTCATACGTCCAGTCAGTGAAATACTGACCACCGGTAAAGGACTCGTGTGATCTGCAGATGATCAATGTTGATGTCTTGAGGGCTATACATAACAATACGTCTTGGGTTATACGTTAATATGATAGGGGTGAGAAAATGCACATGAATTGCGTGGAAAAAATCACCCTCAATGCACACGGATGTGGTTCAAACCACGCTCTTTTCGTTCTCAACAGGTGAGCAAAACACGAGAGTGACGCCTTATACCATTCAGTCACTAAAGCTCACAGTGATTTAGGGACCACCATCCATCCCCGTAAAAATTGGTTGTATAGGTATCCAACATACCAACATGTACTACGAGTAAGGTAGAAATGTTCCAGTATACTTTACAGTAAATATGTGTGAATATTCTAAACCGTTCCTCCTACCGATTCTAAACGGGTCTTCTTACCAAATAACTTAAATATGTTCATACAGCAAGTCCGTGATTTGAGTATAAAGTTTGTATTTTTAAACTGCTCTTCCTACCAGAATCATACTATAGTGCTGTTCAGTGATTGCAAACAATATAAGTTTGTATGTGTTCTTTCTACCAAACAAATTAAATATATTCTGTACCGTGGCTACAAACTATAACCAGCAAACCTCCGCCACCAAGTCTACATCCAGCACTTACCCCATTTAACGGCTATACCGGAGCGACATATGGAGCATGAAGACATGCCAGCCGACGACTGGGACCACCACTAAGAGTAAACAATATCTGAGGCCTCTCGGGAACACGCAGTTGTTTCCACAGGACTAACCCCATGTAGTGGTTGATGCCCAAGCGCGGCCTTGGGGAGAGTATTGGAGCTGTAGTGCTAAGTGTGCCCACCCCTACCCCCATCTTCGCCTAGTATCTCACAGCGTTGTGCGCAGGTGCTGATGAGGTAATCTAAGCTCTCATTTGCTGTGAATGACATCACCTTACGTCATGCAATCCATCCACATTTCCCCCGCTGTTACAAGCACAATATAATCAAGTGCTCAGCGACTCTCTGACGCCAATAGTTCTAAGGAACATCTTAGAATGTAAGTAGCCGTAATGTTGGGGATTCAACATTTTTGTATAACTATTACGTTAGTGGGAAGAGTTTTCGTACAGATATTTAAATATGTAGCCACCTCTTTGTGCACTGGAAGAAGTTGCCTTCAATTTATATTAGGTTTTTTGCGCGCTTCTATATTATTTCGAAGTCACGGAAATTGTCTTATAATATCTATTTACTACGGCGACTATCGTTGAGCTTAGATTAAAATATTAGTTGACCTTTTTTTTTTGCGATCACGTTAAAATTCATTATTAAAGTTTGGTCAGAGGAATAGCCCTTCACGCACTGGCGTATAGCTTATGTTATTCGAAGGTATGAAACATTGTATGTACTTTATTGACAAGCCAGTCTTTTGAGATTTGAATTCAAGGTAGCTCTTGTATGTTTCTTGTAGAATACTTATTGTGAGATTGTATATTACGGACATTAATAGAGCAATATTTTAATGTTGTAAACTGACTTTACTGCTCGTCCTAATATTAATCATTCGTTAACTGGATATAATTTTGATTAATTGGAGAGAATTTATGTTATGTTAAAATGTGTAATATATAGCGTAGAACTCGCACCCTTATGTCATCTTATAAAGTTATAAACTTAGATATTTACCAGTTATAAATAAACTCTGATTATTATTTTGATTAATTGGAGAGAATTTATGTTATGTTAAAATGTGTAATATATAGCGTAGAACTCGCACCCTTATGTCATCTTATAAAGTTATAAACTTAGATATTTACCAGTTATAAATAAATTATGATTATAATTTTGATTAATTGGAGAAAATTTATGTTATGTTTAAATGTCTAATATGTGGCGTAGAAGTCGCAACCTTATTTCATCTCATAGTTATAAAGTCAAATGTTTACATGTTACAAATAAACTTGCCGAAGAGCCCTAATTGTTACTACTCCTGATTTTATTTAACTACTATTCTAATTCCCTGATAGAAATAAACAAGGGTAGGTGCTGACACCTGGGTTTGGTTGGATTGAGTGGTGGTCATTAAAGGTTCCTGATGATTTATTAGCTTTTTTTTTTGTACCCGTCATTTGGCCTAAAGTGTAGGCTAAACGTCTTTAGGCCAAATGCCTTTAGGTCGAATGCCTTTTAGGCCAAATGCCTTTTAGTCCAAATGACTTTAGGCCAAATGACTTTTTGTAAAGTTAATTTTTAGACCATTTATTAAAATATGTTTTGCTGTCTCCGTAAACATTAGTTATGATTTAAAGTGATGCTAATAAATGGCGAGGTGTGGAGTGTTTGGTTAAATAGTAAATACTACCGTTTCAAAATATATAAGTCTTTTCTCAACTTACTACTTCCCAAGGTATAGCAGCACGTCCATTAACCTGTAGTACCACTTTTGTATGTTGAACTTTTTACATTGCCAAGGTTTTGTACTAGTTTTTGTACCGTTTTGTACCCGTACCGCTTTTTATTAATTAGTACATACATGTGGTCACACCATTTTAATAATTTTGTTTTATTTTGAATTTTGATTATTTTTTAAGTGCCAAAGTATATTTTATCAGTCTTTCTAAGTATATTTGTTTATTAATTTTGCTAAATGAATTAATCGATCATTCATTTTTTATAATCATATTAACATACTCGAGTTTGCCCACGGGTTCGCTCACATTTAAGTTGGGTAAATTATCTTATTTTTAGCAAATCATATAAACCAGGTTTTCTCAAACTCTATACTCTTGAGCCTTATATGAACACTAGATAGCAGTTGCCCGCGGCTTTGCTCGCGTGGAAGTTGATTATATACAAATACGAAAATATACATATGTATTTACAGATTAATTTAAAATATTACGTTACGTTGATGACCATAGCTTGACCTCAGATCAAAAATAATGCAAGTCCGATAGAAACTTTCACCCCCTTTTTCGTCCCTTATTAAATAAAATTTCCAAAATTCCTGAAACAAGTATTTATTTGTTTTACGTCAATAACCGAATTACAAAATTTTGTTTATGTAACTTTCAAAATGACGGACTTTCATACATATTATCATACATATTATCATCCCCTATTTTGACCCCTTTGGGGTGGAATTTTCTAAAATCCTTTCTTAGTGGGTGCCTACATAACAAAATGAATATACAGTCCGAATTTCATGCTTGTAGCCTTGATAGTTTGCGCTCGGCGATGATGAATCAGTCAGTCAGTCTGATACAAACTTTCAACCCCTTTTTCATCCCTTATTAAATAAAATTTCCAAAATTCCTGAAACACGTATTTATTTGTTTTATGTCAATAACCGAAATACAAAATTTTATTTAAGTAACTTTCAAAATGACGGACTTTCATACATATTATCATCCCCTATTTTGACCCTTTTGGGGTGGAATTTTCTAAAATCCTTTCTTAGTGGGTGCCTACATAACAAAATGAATATACAGTCCGAATTTCATGCTTGTAGCCTTGATAGTTTGCGCTCGGCGATGATGAATCAGTCAGTCAGTCCGATACAAACTTTCACCCCCTTTTTCGTCCCTTATTAAATAAAATTTCCAAAATTCCTGAAACACGTATTTAATTGTTTTACGTCAATAACCGAAATACAAAATTTTATTTATTTAACTTTCAAAATGACGGACTTTCATACATATTATCATCCCCTATTTTGACCCCTTTGGGGTGGAATTTTCTAAAATCCTTTCTTAGTGGGTTCCTACATAACAAAATGAATAAACAGTCCGAATTTCATGCTTGTAGCTTTGATAGTTTGCGCTCGGCGATGATGAATCAGTCAGTCAGTCAGTCAGTCAATCAATCAGTACATGTTATTTTATAAGTATAGATTAAAAGTAATTGTTAAGACTCTTATTCTTAGAATAAAATAACTTTTTTACGTTAAAATACAAAAATGACACATTTATTATTTAATTGATTTCTTTATTTTCTGATAAGATCTTTGTAGAAGTTTATTAAAAATAGTAAAGTTTTGTAAGATATTAATTAATTTTATTTCTTCATAGGCCAAACAGAATATTAATTTTTTAGTCAATCATAATTTAGCAAGTCGAAGGAAGTGAAAGATTGGTTCACACCTCATCTGAAATCCCTTCGTGCCTTGCAGTTTGAGAAACCCTGATCTAAACTACCAAAAATACAATTTCAGACACATATGAGGCGAGAACTTTGTATGTTGATGGAGCCACAAATCAACTACTACCTATAAGAAGTAAAATCTATTCAGGGGCGGCTCGTCCCTAAGGCGCGCAGGCGCGCGCCCCCCAAACCCACGAATCCCCAGTTCCTTTTAAAGTTATTATTCGTATTCTCACGACAATTAAATCATGCCATAATATTTTCAAGAAAAAAATGTTTTTTGTTTTAGTAATAGCAGGCAATGTTTTTAAAATGGCATGCGGTCGGGCGCGAGGTGGTCAGCGCCTGACATTGTGAAACCAAACCTTCCCTCCCCTTAAACCGTTGTCCTCCTCCTGCTATAGCTAGCTAGCATTGCTTATTCTTCTTTTGAAGGCGCACTCCCTTACGTGCCCTAAGGTTGAAAGCTTGTGAAATGTTTATAGCGTGAACCAGCAATAATTGTTGTCAGTCATCTTGCGTGCTCCTGCATCTTGAGGATGTGTGTGGCGTGTGTGTTTATAATAATATTATGTAGGGTTATTTTAGGATAATGTGTATTTGAGATATATGTTTTAATATTTTTTGTAACTAGGCTTAATATGAATAGTTCAAATCAGGCGCTTAAGACAACGAATATTGCAAGATTAACTCTTGATCAAAAAAGATAATAGAATTCATCAGGTAGGCCATGTCCTGAATTTTGTATGGAACAAAGTGAAAACATACATACCTATATATTTATGCACATTACACAGCTTCAGAGTTTCTACAACATATTCACGTCCTTTGGGGGAAGTTTTTTTTTAATCTTTCCATGTTGTTGGTGATATTAATTTTTGAGTTTAACTAAATGAATATTTAGCAAAACATATTCCGAAATTTGTGTCATATTTTAAATATATTATTTAGAAATAATTTTTGAATTAAACAGGCTGCGCCCTCCAGCTTCTAAAGTGACGAGCCGCCACTGAATCTATTATATATATATATATATATATATATATGCAGTCTTTGCAACAATATTTGCTCGCTTACGTGGAGACATTGTTGAAAGGAACACCAAAAGAAATAGTTTAAATTTACTAACTAAACATGAATTAATTTGAAAGAATCATTCTAGTACTAAGCACCTCAGTTTATCAAATAAATTGTTCTGTTTGTAATTGTTTCTATTGGTTTTTGAAAATTTTCCCTTCTCCTCCCAAATCATAATTTCTCTAACTCCCATTTAAACACATAGTTTTAAGAATAATTTCTTTATCTATAGTTGTACTTCTACCTGCCAACCAAATTTAGATTTTCAATTATAGATAAAAGGTTTTTTATAACTCCCCCCGCCTCTCCCTTGATTTCATGGAGTTACATTTTAAAATGTTCAGACTTAATAGTTATTTAGAGTGGTGCATTTACGGGCATGCCAAAATTCAATTTTTAACGACATTGCACTGAGATATAGTAGTTTCTATTAATTTTGTAGATTTTGGACCCCTTATTCCCTAACCCACTTTGAGAAATTTAGAGTCTAATGTTATTTTGCCTATCTGGGATTTGATTTATCTTTATTTATCTGTCAAAATTTTATATACTAAGGCTACTTGAGTTGTAGGGTAGGCTCGTTCACTTTACCGGCCAGCATTCAGCTCTACCCTAACACGCAGCGCTGCTGTAACGTCTGCTCGTGACCTAGACAAGCTTGCTTCTGTTCAGATCATGTGACTGTGTAGTGCCACACTTTTTTTAAATTATTATTTAGCACCACGTCTTACTACCCATTCGGGTTATACGCCTAAGTACTAATTACGCTAATGGATTAGAAATTGGGAAGGTTGAATTAGTGGAAGTGAACCCGCATTTGTGTGGAGGGAGAGTAAAATACCATTGAGGAAAAACCACCCCCAGTTCACCCGACCGAGATTCAAACCTCGATCTCCCCGTCCTCAGCAGTAGATCTCAACACGACTAGCGCGTTAGCTATCCACGCCACCGAGGCGGGTGCGCTCGTTACTAACTTCTTATTTATGTCAAGTATGCTTCCAAAGTCAATGTGAATAGTAAATGTTTGTATGTTTATCGTAAGCTTTCTTATTATTTATGCGTGAAGGGTTACGAAAAGTGTCATACCGATACTAAAAAAATGCCGGGTAAGTGTTGTACCGTTGCCGTATGCAATAAAAGTAATCTAAGGGATATGGTGTTATACACCATGACTTCCCTAAATATTCTAATGTCAGACGAAGATGTATTCCCTTCTGAACGAGATGGAAAATGGAGTCATGATTCGTATTTTATTTGCTCAGAACATTTTTTCACCTGATGAGTATGAACAAGATCTTCAGCCCTAACTGCTGTACTTTATTTAAAAAGCAAATTAAAATCGCCTTTATTTGTGATGTCTCCGAAAATGTTATCCAAGGGTAAAATATCACCCGTGAATCTAGGCATTATATTAGATTTACGAAACAAATAGTAAGTGATTTCATGGCGGGTAAACATGTCACCCCCAATAGTTTTACTTTATGGAAAAGTCCCCTTCTATAGTGAATTTAATGATTTGTTTAAATAGTTTACTTGACTGCAAGATTTCACATATGCATTTTATAACCTTATTAAACAAATTGATCTTGCTTCATTAATGTGGACAGTAGTCTGTAAGAAAAATTTCCTCATGCAAGGTGGATATAGTTTTATGTTATCCGTGCCATCTTAAAACATACTTTAGAAACATTATTTCTAAATTTAATAAATCACGTGGCTGTATGACAGACATAAATATATTTTTTACAAGAACATAGTTTATTGTAGTACATGAACAAATGTATATAGTACGCAAGTTAATGAAAGAATTAAGGTATTTGGTGACGTAAATGTTCACTTAAATTATGTGTTAACTTTTCAATATAAATTTAATTAACCTCTTGTAAGTAGGCCTATTCATAAACCAATTTGTATTATAGTGAAAATCTTGAATTTATATTAATGTTCAACTGAGTGTGTCAAACTATATATTTAAAGGGTAATATTAGATTCAGCTACATTTATGTTATATAAGTTGGTAATAATATATGCCCCCCTCAAAGTTGGAGATAATATGTGTTCCTCCATCTCTACCACCCCACCGCCCCCCCCCCTCCCACAGTTGGAAATAAAGTTGTCCTCTAAGATTGAAGTTCAAATCCCAGCCGGGTGTAACAAGGGTATTTTTCCCTAAAATGGTTCCCCACTCTCAATATATGCAATTGTAGGTACATTCAATCTAAAATGTCACCTTCCTCATTCCTGATTCATTAGGGTAAATTGATGTATGTGTACAACTCAAACGGGTAGTAAATCACAATGAAAAAAAAATACTATTGTGATGACTATCAAGAGTATCGGCGAAGCTTTATTAGTGTCGGGCGAGGTAGTTTGTAAAAAAACTATTTTTAAGGAGTTTTTAGGGGATTGACTCCAAGCCAGTGGAAAATATTTGAAAATGGAATGCCACTAAAAGCTATTTGGGGTGACTCTTAAGCATTTAGAAATAATAATAGATTGTTATAGAATCTTTCTGAAGTTTGATGCAAACCATCTCTCAGCTTCAAACTCAAGTATATCATAGGGAAGTTTAACAAGCTGGAGGAAGGCACATTTCGATGGGGGAGCGGGGAAGAAAATGTGGATATACCTCACCCTATCAACCCTTCCCTCTTTCCCAGTTCACCCTCAATGAGAGACACTCGATATAAAACTAGCGACAGACACACCGTACAATGTAGATTATTTCCTCAGAGTCTGACAAACTAACTTAAATCTAGAACAAATACAACATCCAGCCCCCTGACAGTTAATTCATCATTGTGAAAGGGGAACAGCACGGACAACCAATGATACGTTTTTCGGACATTACCGGGAATCGAACCCGGGACCTTTAGCTCAGTATGCAAACACGCTACCAACTGAGATAAAGTGTCGGACTGTGTATTGAAATCAACATTTAGTACGGTTTATGTGTTGTTAGCGAAATAATTATATATTACGTGATAAAAAAATATTACACCTCTGTACACAAATAAAAAACTGGTACGTTGGTATTAACGCTGTAAGCTACTTGGTCTCATAAGTCATCGCACTCAAAATATAACTTGTTTTTGAGTAACGCGGAGGTCAGGGTGTAGTGTAGTTCTTCTTTTATATTCATTAAAGAATTAAATTATAAATGACTTGTGAGATTTAAATGTATTTATTGAATGATCATGACACTAGTGTAAATATTTTTATGAGAGTTCGGCCATTCATTTTTTCTGGTACAAAGGCTCCTTTGGTCTAAAATGTGAGAACCCCTGGTCTAAGTCAATATATGTTAATGTGTTGGAATAACACGCTCTGGTAGCTTTGTCAGTTCGAAGTACTTTAGTATTAATTTTAACCGAAATTGGGTGGGGTGCGAGTGATTCTGAAGTCTCTATAAGTGAGGTCCTCTGTGTAATAACCCATATCTTGTGTTAAGAGACTTAAAAACTAAAACGAACTTAATTACCAGAATGGTGGCTACTAGTTATATACATTTTCTTGTATACAATGTATGGAAGCTACTATGGTTGTGCTTTTTTCAAATGAGAATATAAGAGGCACTTTTAATATGTGTGTGTTTTGAATATAAAGTCTTAAACCAAGTCTTAAAAAGGAGCCTATGTATACGACTCATCTTCTGTGTCTTATGTTTTAGTTATAAAGTAAATTATTTATGTTTGTTTTGAAATTATTAGGGTCATGGGGAAGGTGCCCCGTTTACTCCACCCCATTGAGTGCGCCACTGGTTCTAAGTAAACGCTTAGTGAGAGGTCATTTTATCATAGATATAATTAATTTATAAAATATGATAGTTATTAAAATGGTTTTTATGAACTTATAACGCCCCTTTTTCTCGTCAAGTGAAAAAATCAAAAGTATATCCGTTAGCTTTTATTTAATTAAAGGGTACTAAACTTTTAGCTCAAAACCCTTTAAAAAGGTTTAGATTATATATATAATGTTAATAATGAATACTTTTGAGCCAGTGTGTTAAAGGAGTCTCTCATTTGATATTATTAATTCAATATAGTAAGTATAGTATTTATCTTTAGAATGTTAATTCAAGTTTAAAATTAATTATAATTATACAAAAATGTACAGTTGTAATATTTGAATATGATGTATTTTCACTGTCTAAAATATGTTTTTCAAGTAAATAGAGTAAGCTCTAGTAGTGTTGTTTTTTTCATTGTATCTTCACGCCAGTCAATGCTTTCCGCATTTAATAGCAAATAGAAGGTAGGTATGAGGAAGAGAGAATTATGAGAATTACCCTCGTTTGCGTGGAAATAGCGGGAAAACATTTAGGAAAAATTACCATCAGTACACCGTGTAATTGATCAGCCGCGGTATGCACATTTTTTCCTCGATTCATTATTTTATAGTAAAAATATTTCTTTCAAAAATGAAGATGAAATACATATAAAAAAAATTAGATATCACTAAACTTTACACAAAAATATACAAATCAATACATTATTTAATCTATATAAAGCAAAGGATGAAGCAAGACATAGGTACCCGCCAACAACTCGTGAAACTCAAAACAAATTATGTTAGTGGGTTTGAAAAAGAACCAAAGGAAAGTTGCCGGGGAACAATGAATTTTTGTTATGGTTTACTTCAAGGTCGTTTGCTATTATTAAGAATGGAGGGAGGAAAGGACTGCTGCCTAATCCCACCCTTCAAAGTCTCTTGTAGAGTGCGACGTAGAAGAGAGAAAGAGAATATTTAGCCTGTTAGCCACGCAACTAAAGTTGGCCCGCCACATTGCTGAAAAAAATATTTTTGTCTAATCGTTTGTGCTCTATTTGTGCTCATATGTGCCCGAACATGAACATTTGTGCTGTGAAACTGGCCAATTTAGAAAATATTTAATGTGGTGGGCCAACTTGAGCTCAAGCTAGCCCATCACATATTGAAAAAACACAACACAACAAAATTTATTTAAGTCAATCCATTGTGCTCCATTTGTGCTCATATGTGCCCGAAAATGAACATTTGTAATTTAAAATTAGAAAATCTAAAGAACAATTAATGTGGCGGGCTAACTTGAGTCTTCCCTATACCATAACCTGTAGAAAAATTGAGTTCAAGCTGGCTCGCCACATTTTTAAATATCAATGTAACAAAATTCTGTTTTCACCATTCGTTTTTTTTTCTTTTGTGCTCATATGTGCCCATAAATGAGTATTTGTGCTCTAAAATTAGAAAATCTAGAAAACAGTTAATGTGGTGGGCTAGCTTGAGCCCTAGTTGGATCGCCTTCATTAAATGTTATCTAAAAGGCCTAGTTTCACAGTACTATAGTTCATGTTCGGGCACATATGAGCACAAACGAAATATAAACGAATGGTTAAAACAGAATTTTGTTACATTGATATCTCAAAATGTGGCGAGGCAACCTGTACTCTATTTTTCTACAGGTTATGATATAAGAAAGGTTCAACTTGCCCCGCCACATTAAATGTTATATAGCATTCCTAATTTTAGAGCACAAATGTTTATTTTCGGGCACATATGAGCACAAACAAAGAACAAAATAATGGCGAAAACAGAATGTTGTTATGTTTTGTTTTCAACATGTGTTGGGCTATCTTGAGCTCTAGCTGGATCGCCTTCAATAAATGTTATATAAAAGGCCTATGTTCACAGCACTAAAAATAAAAACGAGTGGTGAAAACAGAATTTTGTTACATTGTTATTTAAAAATATGGCGGGCCACCTTGAACTCGATTTTTCTACATGTTATGGTATAGGGAAGACTCAAGTTAGCCCGCCACATTAAATGCTCTTTAGATTTTCTAATTTTAAAGCACACAATGTTCATTTTCGGGCACATATGAGCACAAACAAAACACAATAGATTGACTTAAATAAATGTTGTTATGTTGTGTTTTTCAATATGTGTTGGGCTAGCTTGAGCTCAAGTTGGCCCGCCACATTAAATATTTTCTAAATTGGCCAGTTTCACAGCACAAATGTTCATGTTCGGGCACATATGAGCACAAATAGAGCACAAACGATTAGACAAAAAAAGATTTTTTTCGGCAATGTGGTGGGCCAACTTGAGTCACGTCTCTTTGCCTCTAGGCTATAAGAGTGTCACTTTTTGGTATGGGAGAACACAAGCGATCCTAGCGGTGAGATATTTTTACCAACCAAAGCTCGTCAGATTTATCCCTCTGGCCTCTGCTGCAGCCATTGGCTTTTCGGAGGTCCACTTGCTTACATCGTACGTTTTTCTTGCCCTAGGAAGTTATCATCCTGTAAAGGCTTCCACATATTGTATTTTTACGTTTTATGAAGACTTAAAAAAAGACCAACGACAATTCCATAAAATCTTTTGTATTTTTTTCACAACGGGTTTTATTGCTCTTATATATATATATATATATATATATAAAATAGAGTATTAGTTGAAATAATTCCTGCGAATGCTTTGCTAATTACTAGGAGGGAAATTAGTATATAGTTTTACAACAAATGACCTATTGTGTTAACATAGCCAATGTTGTTAATAATACCACCGTAATAAAAATAGTTACACTGTTTGAAAAAAATAACTGTACTAATTTTATATAATAATAGTTATAATAATTATAACAATAATAATAGAGTTAAGGATCTAGTCAAAACCATAATTTAAGTTTTTTATATATATATATATATATATATATATATATATATATATATATTATATATATATATATATAATCAAATGGTTATTATATATATATATATATATATAAATAAATAACCATTTTATTATTTACTGGCGAAATTTATTTAATGCATCACTAATATATATATTAATTATTAATACAATATATTTAACAAAATATGTTCATATCTCAGTAACTCTAAACCAAAATCAGGCGTCACTTCAGACAAATTTAAAGTGGGTGGGTTCAATATTGGTTTCCATTTTCATTTTGCCTTTCGGAATAAGTTGTCAAAAGTCCCCATAATTTGAATGTACGCATATAATTTTACCGAGCGTAAACGATGCTGAGAATGGGATTTTCTTATTGTTTTTCGTTAACTTTATGACCGTGAGATATATTAACAAGGAAATAATATCGGAAATCTATATATAAAAAAGGTGATATAGTGTTTTGTGAACTACTGGTCTAGTTGTATGTAGGATAGTGTCAATGTTTTTAGAAATATTGTAAATACCTTGCATCAGTTGTGCTATCTATATTCAGATGAAACAACTAACAGTACCTTTTACTTTCCGAAGATAACCGAAGGTTTTAAATTTACATTTTAGGCCAAATGCCTTTTAGGCAACTGCCTTTAGGCCAAACGCCTTTAGGCCAAACGACTTTTAGGCCAAACGACTTTTAGGCCAACTGCCGCGTCCCCTTTTTTTTGGTATAACGCTCTCGCTGTTGTGATATATTGGTCATATAGGGAAAGGACGCTATCGCCATAGGAGAGGTTGAATTCATACTTCAAGTCAGAGAGATACGGCTGCCGTTAAAGAACTCATACGTCAAGTCATGTGATCTTGGAAGAGAATCAAAATTAATTCACTAATAAAGTGTTATCTTTGCTGATTATGAGGTAATATAAATGATACCAAACAAATTAAATGTATTCATAAGTCAAGTCAGGGAGATGCTGACAGCTGGTAAAGGACTCATGTGATCTGCAGATGTTCAATGTTGTCTGCTCTTCCTAGCAAAATCATACTATAGTTCTGTTCTTTCTACCGAAAAACTTAAATGTATTCATACGTCAAGTCTGTGATCTGATGATAATATTTTTATTTTCAAACGGATCTTCCTATCAGAATTATACCATAGTTCTGTTCCATGTTCTCAATGTTGATTGCGAAAAAATAGGCTTGTATTTGTTCTTTCTATCAAACAAATTAAATATATTCATACGTCAAGTCAATGATATATTGACAACCGGAAAAGGTATTATATGTCAGGCAAGTCATGTGAGCTGCAGATGATCAATGTTGATGTCTTACTATCCGATCGTGTGAGGAAGTACAAACGCAAATGCTTGGAAAAAATCACTCTCAGTGCACACTAATGCACACTAATGCACACTAATGGGGCTCAAACCACTTTATCCTCGTTCTCAGCAGACGAGTCAAACACGAGAGTGACAGTACATCTCAGAGAGGATTTGAACCACCGACCTCCACCTCCACAACTAAATGCGTTATACACACTCTTTTTGGCTAAACGTCTACATATAAATTAAGAAAATGTTCCACCAGCAGGGATTCGATTTACACCTCCGCCAAAATTAAATGATGAATTGACCACAGGGATTATAACTTCAACATCTGTCGTAGTTCTTGCACTGTGACAGTACGCGACGATGATCAAGACACAATTGGTCAAGTAATGGTACAGTACATCTAATTTATTAACGAAACTAATTTAAATTGTAATTTTAGATAATAGAATGCGAGAAAATATTTAGGCTAGGCAAAAATCATTAAATGGTTTTGTTGGTTGATCATATTTTCCGTTTGATATAATTATACAAGTTAGAATGTGTATCCGCATTTGCTTGGGGTGAGAAAATCAATCTCAGTACACCCGAACGGGAAGCAAACGCCGACCACCCTGCTATCGGCAGTCTAGTATAACATGATAGAGATGTCTTAGACTATGCTATCATCGATGCAGGTAAACAACATGTTTTATAAAACGCATTCCCAGTCAGTTTAATTTACTAATCGAACAAATTGAACTGTGACTAAAAAAAGGGGGCCCAATATTAGAAAACGCATGAGAAATGTTCAGATATAAATTATATTGATTTCATATGGCCTATCTTATTTATCATATAAATAAATAGATTAATAATTGTAAGCTGAAACATAGCTTACATATGTTTGGGGGGCCTGAAATTGCATCTATTAAATCAGGAGAACAGCGGTTATTTTCTTACTATTTTATCTGGTTTCTGTCTAACTGACCCACCAAGCTATCTTATAGGTTAGTTTACTTGTCAGAAGAGTATCAAAATTAATTCACTAATAAAGTTTTATCTTTGTTTATTATGAGGTAATAGAAATGATACCAAACAAATTAAATATATTCATACGTCAAGTCAATGAGATACCGACCGCTGGTAAAGGAATCATGTGAACTGCATATGATCAATGTTGCCTGCTCTTCCTAACAGAATCATACTATAGTTCTGTTCTTTCTACCAAACAAATTAAATATATGAATACGTTAAGTCCGTGATCCGTAACCGTCACTTTTGATAGAAAACTGATATTAAGGCAGAGACTAATGGCCTGAAACACCACATTAGTTGCATTAATCACTTGAAAGGGTATACATACTTTCGGGAAAATGAATTCAATTTACTGATCGTGTGTATTAATTCAACGTCACTCTGCGAGAAAAAATGGCATCTACAATCAACTGTAAAGGTAAGGTTTATATTTTTTTAGTTCGACACTACCTGTTTTATCGTTGATACACAAGGAGAAAGTAAAAAAAGAAACTAATTTTGGGTTTAAATAGCAAATCTACGCACAAGATCTAACTACATCTTTATTTTTCAATTGTAATTGTTGTGATGGTAGAATGCAAGCCTAGTCGTAAATTCCAAGATAGCTGGGAAGGAGTAGCATTCAACATACACATGACAATTTAGTTTGTCTGTTGTAATAGTATCAAATTTACTTCACTAATAAAGTGTTATCTTTGCTGATTATGAGTTAATATAAATGACAAACAGAGTAGTATTACTTTTAAATATGGTCTCAACTATATTTTGTTGACATAATAATAGGTAATTGCAAATACATGTACAATTTAAAACAATCAGTCAACTTTATAGACTTGTGTAATGACAGAGGGTAGCAAAATTAATTTAATAAACATGTTACCCAAAAACAAGTTTTATTCTAACGGTCAGAAGCCAAAATAAAAGGAAGTGTATATACATCCGCATGGAAGGAGAATGGAAAGCCTCCCTAAAGACACCCGATACGCATGAAGGAAACTATAATAAATCCTTTAAATTGGATATTATTGTGTGGATTTGTTTAGCTTACCCTTAATAGTTATTAAAACTTATATTGTCCATTTAGAGCCTAAATATCTAATATTTATAGCAGGAAAGAATTAAGGCTGAATAAATTATATTTACTAAGGGAAACGTATATATTAATTTTTTTCGGAGTTGGAATTGTGAAACTAATTATGAAAATTTACCCAAAAATAACTTGCGGTGAGGTCAAACCCATAAATTCCTATAACTATTATCAAAATTTGTTTCCAAAATAGAATCTTGGATCTGGAACACATATTATATGAACTCGACAATTTTTAATTTTTATTATTATTATTATTATTATTATTATTATATCACAGCAGCTTACTACCCGTTCGTATTATATGCTTAAGGTTGAATTTAGAGGAAGTAAACACGCATTTGCATTTTGGAAGAGTGTAAAACAAGCCCTAGTTCATCCACCCGAATTTCGAAGGACACCCTTGGCTCATTGGACAGACACGCTACTAACTAAACTAAACTAAGGTGTTGATATAAATGGAAGTATTTGATCTTACAACAGAAAACTTTTGGCCCTGAAGAGTGTATGAGAATTGTTTAATATTTACGAATAACTTGAACAGATGTTGCGAGGAAAGACTAAGTAAAGGTTTCTGCATCAATACAAGACACAACAGTGCTGAGGGAGAGCGGGAAATCACCCTAATATTTTCCCTGGCTGTAGCCACTTATGATTTACAAGAGTAGGTAAGTAGGAATGGCATGCGTTACTGCTTGGAAGTCAGAAATATGTTTGTTTTCGTTTTGGGAATACGTAGGTTACAAATAACGGACATGTAGATGTGAAATTACTTTTACTCTCTCTGACAAATATAGTAATAGGTAATTGTAATAAGTTTGTACTATGTTTATAATAGGTAATAGTAATAGGTAAATATAATAGGTCTGTACTCTGAGAACTTCATCTAATCCCCACCACCCTGGATCATCAGTGAAGGGATTTCTAATATGTACAATGTACATAACCTGGTCTGCTTCAGCGGCCGATCTGTCTAGCGCGTCACGTCTGCCGGGGAGTGGGGAAATCGTGGTTAGAACCCATTTGGGTGCAATGAGGGTGGTTTCCCCCACGCAAATGTGAGTGCACATCCTCTAAATTTAACCTTCTTCATCCCTAACACATCAGCGTACAGCCCGATCGGGTAGAAAAACACGGTGCTGGAACAGCTACATTTGGATTTTGAGAGAAAAAACCCACGTATTTAGTAATTATGCCAAGTCTTGTGATTTGCAACAGTTACTTGACCATGTATGTTTTGGCCAGCCTAACATTCTTCTGTTGCATATTTGTCTATTCATTGCGGTATCTGTGAGGACATTTGTAGTCAATATTGAAAATAGCCTTTAAGTTGAGTTTAGGGGACTATTTTCTATATTGTTCAAGGGGGAACTAAAATAAGTAATATAACTTATATATGTGTTTCATTTATGTACTATAGAAATCTATGAAATCGTTAATCTACGAGTTGAGCTAGCGAAGGCCTAATCACTTATTGCCAGACAGGCGGAATTCATAGTAAGACAGCCATCACCCATCGCACGGAAGTCCCTCTTTGACTACATCCTCACGTCATATTGTGAAGACCATAAGACAAATACACCACAGCAAATATTGCAACAAGGGTTTCAGTGGAAACTGTCCCGTCCGGAAAGCTATCACAAGCTCCGGGAGAGCTAAGACCTAGTTTCTTTCGAATGGGGGTTCAGCAACCCCCTCCACCAACATGGTTCTTAACAGGAGTGCAATGCCCCCCTCCACCAGTGATGGCAACAAGACCCTCTTCAAGACATGGGTCTGAACGCAGGTATGATGCATCCCCCTGGAAATAATGATGATGATGAAATTCCTTACTTAAATTTAATAACGCTAATATCAGTGTGGGATCAGCTGTGAATATATTGAGAACAAGTGTCATGAGGGTTTAACTAACTTATATTTGAAAACATGTATGATAAGCAAAAAACACACACACACATATACATATATATATAAATAATACACCATCATGGTTTAATAAAACATGATGGTGTATTATTAGAACAAATTCATATCAAGTTAATTGGTAACACATATATTCATTAATGTCAAAAATGTACAATTTATACATATACGTTATTTTAAAAGTTAATAACATTCGTAAGATTAAATATTCCAACAATTATTAGATAATCAAATAGAATTATATTTTAGAGATAATTTTCTTCAATTACTTAGTTGCATACAAATTCTTATTTGACATAGTTGAATGATAAGCTGGCAGGTGAAACACCCAAAAGTGTAATGAAGATGTAACAAACATATATATGAAAACATGTAAAACAAAGCATATATAATATTATACATAAACGTGTTTACAAGTTGATGTATTGCTATAACAGATTTACATTTAGTTGAAAAGTAAATTGGTACCGTATCAAATTATTCTCAAAATTGAATGAGAAACACATGCGGTGAAAAGGTATAATATTAGAGGGAGAAAATCTTTGGGGGTGTATAATGACAAAATATTCTTATATGTGTTAGTAACTCAATATTTAAATACTTTAACGGTTTGGAGGAAATAAAGAAGCTATTCATTTAATTTTCTATTATTTTTTTAGTGATTATATTAGATAAACAAATTTATAGTTCCTGTAGCATTACACAACCCTAATTTGAGACATTTCTCAAATTTTATAAAAATACATTAATGTTTGACGAAAATATAAAATCGGTTAATATATTTTTTATTTGTGTTAAGGGAAATAAACACACTATCTCTAGATATTTAGAGCGCCACAACCTATGAATTTATGTAAAAGTTATAAAGACACCGTGATCTTTTCCTGGATATTTAACTTATGAACTTATGTAAAAGTTATACATTATTTCATTAAAATATATAACGAGCGTGATTTTTCCCTATTTAAAATAAATTCAAGTTTCAATTGCTTAGTTGTATACGAAATTTTATTTGACATATTTGAATGATTATAATTTGATAAGAAGCACGTGCACTGACAATAAGAATATCCTAAAATATTATAATTTAAAAGCTCATAACACTTTAAAATACCCTAATATGTAAAATCGAGTAATCAAACAAATTAATTGATAAATCGGCTTAAAGCTTAGAGTTAAATGTTTTCAATAACATAGATTTCTATAAAGTCTAATTTGGAATAGATAGATGGTAGGAGGACAAAAAGTTGTAAATATATGAATTTGACATAGTTGAATGATAAAGCTGAAAGGTAAAACACCCAAAATTGTCATTAAGGTGTAACAAACATATTTTGAAAACATGTAAAACAAAGCATAGATAATAGTATATTATTATTATTAGCACCGCGCCTTACTACCCGTTCGGATTATTTGCACTTATGCTAATATGTAAAGGATAGGGTGATAGTGAGATGAAATTGAGGACCTACAGTTTAACGTGGAATCCGAACCACGGTGAAGGCCTGGCCTTCCCCACATTCACAAGTTGGGATTAATACACGTCTTGTAAGAGGTGAAGGAAGGGTTTGTAATCAGATAAATCTTGTCTGGGACCGGGGATTGAACCCCAGACACCCACCACAGAAGTCCGACACCTTACCCCTAGACCACCAGGTCACCAATAATAGTATACATTGAAAGTACTAACGACTTGATGTATTGCTAGAACAGATTTACATTTAGTTGAATAGTTAATTGGTACCGTATCAAAATATTGATGTCAAAATCAAATCAGAAACATATGCGGTGAAAAGGTTGTCTATTAGAAGGAGAAAATATTTTGGGGGTCTATAATGACAAAATATTTTTATGTGTGATAGTAAATCAATATTTAAATACTTTAACAGTTTATGGGAAATATAGAATCTGTTCATTTAATGTTCTATTATTTTGTTAGTAAATTTATTAAATAAACAAATTTATAGTCCCTGTAGCATTACAAACCCCTAATTTGAGACATTTCTCAAATTTTATAAAAGTATATTAAGGTTTGACGGAAATATAAAATCGGTTCATTTATTTTTTTAATTGTATTAATGAAATTAATAAAAACACATCTATAGATATTTAAAGCGTTACAACTTACGAATTTATGTAAATGTTATATAGACACCATGATTATTCCTAGATATTTAACTTAAGTACTTATGTAAAAGTTATACATTATTTCATCAAAATAAAGCCACCGTGATTGTTCCGTATTACATTAAAAATAAATTCAAGATACTCATAATTGCATTCAATATTACTGATGAATGAATGTAAGTTCTCGCAGGTACGTTGAATTAACATACACACACACACGATAAAAAAACTGTTAATTGTGTATATTATGATTGTAAATAAATATTCGTAAACTGTTATGTTTATGTTTTAACATCTATTACCCCCCCCCCCTCCTATCCTATAAATACAATTACCTTAAACCCATATTAGTTAGAATTATAAACCAATATTTAAGCAGTGAAACTGGTGGAAATTATAATATTAATTGCATACTGGTTCCCTCCTTTCTACTCATATCCTAAAGCCCAAATAAATACTTTTTTGCTAGAGATATATTTGTAACGTTGCTTGAGATCAACGTTACAAGCAAGAAGCAAATATGAGTTAAATAACACCAAGTCTACAACCACGAAGAGTGGACATAACAAGACTCACCAAAACGGCCCCGTTTCTCGGTCTCCGTGTGTGAAGTCTCATCAACAAACATCCCGGCCAGTGTACATTGTTCTCGCCCCGAGAGAAAAGTCGTAACTGATAGACTGTGGAGGTGTGGCGTGGTGAGCGTGGCATTTCTCACGTTGCCCCATGGGAAGTGGTCAGACAGTGATCACGTGATGTTCCCGACGTCTCTCCAATGACCTATTTGTTCTTTACCACCAATCCCGCTGTTTCATGTGAATATTCTACTATGTTCTTTTGGCTTCCCCTATGTTCCCCTCCTCTCAGAAAAAAATTGCTTATAATCTGATGTCGTTTGCCTTAAACGGCACTTCTTGGTTTGCCCGTGTCTTGGACACACATCACGGGATGGGATTATTCCCAAAGGTATAAATTCAAATTTCGGCCGTACTACTCAAAATTTACTGTTTGGAAAATATTTAAAGAATATTTTAAATAGGCTATAGGTTAGGTCTAAATTCTCTTTTTTGGCCAGTACATTCTAAATTTCCTTTTCGACTTTCATCTGTCATTTTCTGTAATATTGTAAGAATGGCTAAGTACGTAGATTAATATGACGTAATGCTATATATAATTTGTTAAATATATTGCCAGGGTTTTGCCCTTCCGGCTTGTTGTCCCGTGATTGAAACTATGAGGGACCTTTTATATTTTTTTTTAACATACCTTTACAAGGCGAATGCCTGGATTAATTTGGGCTAAGAATAATATAAGTATATTACTTTCTTTTTGGGTTGGCATTTAAGTAATACGCCAATGTTTTGTAACTATGAAGCGCGCACTGCGGGTTGCCGCTGAGGCCTGTTAAGGGGCCGTAAGCAACGTAGTGATAAGGTTGCTATGGCTACAGCGCCTCAGTATAGTTATGGGCATAACCCTTTTTTATTTTATGTAATTCTCTTGTAACTATCTGTTGTTACTTATATATATATATATTGTCACATATATACATATATAATTATTGTTAACCTATTCTCAAATAAATAATTATTTATTAGACTCGCAATTTTTAATTTACTTCGACAAGTTCAAAGTAATTTTGGCTGATCAAACAAAAGACTCTCGTACCGTTCCTTTTGAGTCTTTAGGTATAGTAGTGGATGGTGATTGAGAAGGGTTCATGGCGGCAGATTATTGAATAGGTCCAAGTATAGGCCTATCAACAAATATGCGGTCCTAACGCTCTTCTGCAATTAACTCATTTTCTTGTTGTTTTCATGCCCTCTTTACCTTATTGTACGTGTTCACCTGCCCTTGTCCAGTTGAGGAGAAGGGGGTGTTCCACAAACTGCGCCACCCTGCTTTTGCAGAAGTGAGCGTTTCAGGACTAATATTTATTTTTGTAAATTTTGTGTTTCATGAACTCATCATCGGCCATGGACTCCGCCACTGGAATGAGCCGGATTTCTTCAAAGTCCGAGGTGTACACACTCAAAGGAGAGGAACTCATAGCGGAGCTGGACCGGAGAGGAATACTGCACCCCCCCAATGCCACGGTTATCCAGTTGCGGGCTCTTCTGTCAAAAAGTTTAAGTGAGTCCAGCGTTCCTTATTCTAGTGAACCCACCCTTAGCGTGAGCCAAGCCCCCTTAGATCAGGGAAAGGAAGAAGTAGGCGCAAATAAGAGGCTTGAAGTAGGGGAACCAACTCCCAATAGTGTTGATAACCCAGCGGACACTGCCCCCTCCATTAAATTTAAGTTAAATATTGCCAGAGATTGTTTGAAAAATATAGTTACTTGCGACGGTCAATCTAGCACTGCGTTATTTCAATTTCTGTTAGCAGTGGATAAGGTGAACAAACTTAACTTAGTTGGAGACCCCGATTTTTTAACTTTGTGTATTGGCAAAACTTCAGGGTTTTTGGCCCATATCATTTCTCAGGGTATCCAGTTGGGTCTATCTTGGAAAAAGGTTAGGGATAGAGCCTTAGAATCCTTGGTGAATAAGAGGGAGAGACAGAGACTTAGTAATATTTTTGTGCACAGATTTCAATATCCTGATGAGTCGCTTAGATTGTTTATTCTGTCGATCTCCGAAGCGGCGGGAATTTTGAATCTTGAGCTCTCAGAAAAAGAAGTGGTAGAGTTAATTCTAGAAAATGTGTCCCCCCATGACTCGTAGGCATTTTGTGTTCTCTTTCAAACCGAGTACTATTTCTGAGCTATATACACTCGCTTCGAGCATTGAAGGGTCTTTACAGGCCGAGGGAGAATATTTAGAAGCCCACCCGGTAGGTGTTTGTAGGAAACCGGCCATTGTGGGAAGTGTAAACGCCTCTTCTTCTAGAATGCCCGAACAATATAGGACCCCTCCTCAGTCTAGTAGTAGGGCTAATTTAGATTTTAAGAGTAAACCCTCTCTCCTCCCAGATAGGTCTAAGGTTAGGTGTTTCAAGTGCCGTCAACTTGGGCACTTTCAGCGCCAGTGTCCCTTGGGAAACTTGTAACGCGCAGCGTTAGTGGAGGTGCCGCTGCGCGTCTCAATAGAAGGAAATGTCCCCCCCCTTCACCTGTGGTTGAGATTACTATTGGTTCGTATGTCGCATACGCGTTATTGGACTCTGGTTCTTGTGCGTCTTTTATCAGTTTTGAGTTGCTTGAAAAGATTAGGAGTCTAGTTAATTGTAATCAAGAACTGGTGGAAGAAAAAAAGTTTTTGTTAGGTAATGGAAGTTTTTTGACTGTTAATCGTATGGTTTCAGTATTCATCAAAATGTCTGGTTTTTCATGGGTAAGACAAATGTTTTGTGTGCCGTCGATCCCATATGAAGTCATTTTAGGTAATGATTTTTTGTGGCAAACTGGAAGCGTGTTAAATATGTCTCGGAAAGAACTGTATTTTGAATTTGCCCCCAGAGTTAAAATTCCATTTAGTGATAAGACTGCCTGTCCATCGTTTGTTTATTGTGATAATCAGGATTTGGTCATTCAGGAGGTTATTGCGAGGTACCCTGACGTCATTACTACAAGGCTAGGAGAATGTAATATTTTGCCCTATAACATTGTTGTAGAGGACAACGTCCCGGTTAGATCTGGTCCATATTCATGCCCCCCCCCCCAAAATGGAGATCTTCAGACAACTCATTCATGATCTTGAGGTTAGAGGGGTGATCCGCCCTTCCATTTCCCCCTACGCTAGCCCAGCTTTTATAATTCCTAAAAAAGGGGAAGGACACAGACTAATAGTAGATTATCGCAAAATAAATAAGAAAATTCAATTCGACCCCTACCCTATGCCGAGTGTAGAATCTGCGTTTCAATATCTGGGCAGAGCTAAGGTATTTAGCGTTATTGATCTCAACGCCAGTTTTCTGCAGTGTTCTTTAACTGAACCTTCCAAAAAGTATACGGCTTTTGTGACACCATGGCAGCAATATGAGTTTAACAGAGTACCCCTGGGTTGTAGTATAGGAGGTCAAGCGCTTAGTCGCGTCCTCGACCATGTTTTTTCTGACCTGAAATATAAATATGTTTTTAATTACCTTGACGACATTTGTGTGTATAGTGAGAGTATCGAGGATCATGTCGTCCATCTTGATAGTGTGTTGTCTCGCCTACGTAAGGTTGGATTAACCGTGAACCCAGACAAAGTTGTATGGGCCAAACCCTCGATCAACTACTTGGGTTATGTGATCTCTTCTGGTAATTTACTTATTGACCCCGAGAGGATTAAGCCCATCGTAGAATTCCCCCCTCCCAGAAATTTGAAAGGGGTCATGAGATTTATCGGCATGTGCGCCTATTACTCTCGTTTTATCCCCATGTTTTCTGACATAGCCGCGCCCCTTAATTCACTCAAAAAAAAGGGAGCTACCTTCGTGTGGGGCGAAACCCAATCTCAGGCCTTTGAAACCCTCAAGAAAAAACTTATCTCCCCAGAGGTCCTTAGGATGCCAGATTTTTCAAGTCCTTTCTTGCTTCATGTGGACGCATCATCTTTAGCCCTGGGCGCAGTATTGTCCCAAAGATCCCCTGAAGGTGTTAGGCCAGTTGCTTTTGCCAGCTGGACGCTCACGGATTCAGAACGTAAATATAGTACATATGAGAAAGAATGTATAGCTTGTATTTTTGGAGTCGAGCGATTTGCCGACTACCTCGAACAGAGAGAGTTCGAGTTATACACTGATAATATGGCTCTTGCTTGGATGTGGCGGCATCCCAAGCAACTTGGGAAAATTGGTAGGTGGGTTTGGCGGTTATCTCGTTTTAAGTTCACTACTCATCACATTTCGGGAAAAAACAATGTCACTGCTGACGCCTTATCGCGCGTCACTGAAGACCAGGCCCCTGTAACTCCTGACGATATGAATGTAACTGCTTGTGTTATAAAAACCATCCCTGAGTCATTTATCTCTATTAATGATCACCAACGAGATGACCCCTGGTGTAGAGACATTATAGAGCGGCTCGAGAAGGGAGAGAAGGTGGGATCGTTTGGATTGTTTAGAGGTTTGTTAGTATCTTACAATGGTCGGGGAAAAGGAAGAAAGGTAGTTGTTCCATTTGCGGTGAGACATATGTTGTTAAAGTATTTTCATAATTCTGCTATTGGAGGGCACCTAGGTGTTTTGAAGACAGTTCGAAAAATTTCTCATGAGTTCTTTTGGCCCGGCCTGTATAGTGACGTCAAGTCCTGGGTTAGTCGTTGCATTGATTGCCAGAAGGCTAAACCTACACAGAACTCCCGTATTGGGCTGCATTCGGCCGATGTGGCTCATTACCCTTGGGAGAAAGTCTTTGTGGACTATATTGGCCCGATCACCCGCTCCACTCTGGGAAATACCTGCATTTTGGTACTTATTGATGCATTTTCTAAATTTGTTTTTCTAATCCCTCTACGGATATGAAGGCGTCCACGACTGTCAATGCTTTGTGCAAAAGGATTTGGACATTTTTAGGAGCCCCTCGTGCCATAGTTAGCGACAATGGTCCATGCTTTAGGTCAGCACTATTTAGAGATATGTGTTTTGGATGGGGGATTAGGCACATCACTACGAGCCCATATCATCCTGGCCCGAACCAAGTTGAAAGGTTCAACAGAAAATTAGTTATTGCTCTCACTGTGTTCCACCATCAGGTTCAGAATAGGTGGGATCAGGAGTTAGAGTTTTTAAATTTAGCGTTTAATACTGCCTATCACGATTCTATTAGTTCCTCCCCAGCTTCTGTTTTTTTAGGAAGAGAGTTAAATCACCCCTTGTTAGCTGTATGAGACATCCACCCTTTGCTTGATGAGAATGACGTTGTTCCCACGCAGATAGGTGTCGCCTCGCGCTAGAAAGTTTGAAAAAGGCTCAACGTAGAGTAGCAGCAAACTATAACAAAGGTAGGATCCCTGTTCCCTTTAAGGTCGGAGACACCGTCCTCTGCAGAGAGTTTCCCCTCAGCTCCGCTATTGAGAAGATCTCAGCGAAAATGTGTGAAAAATGGAGTGGTCCATGGCTGATCGATCAGTTTCTCACCCCAGTCAGCGTGCGTCTGAAAGACCAGAGGACGGGAATCTTTTGAGAAGAGCCCATGTTAGCCATCTTAAAATGTTGCCGTCATAACTAAATTGATCAAGAAGTCACTGGGTCGTGACTTGGTGGCCACCGTTGTGACTATCAAGCCACTACCTAGTTTAGGTTAAGTTTAGGTTAAGTTAGGTTTAGTTACATGTTAATACTCCTTTTCTTAAATTTGTCGTAATTATTTGTGTTAAATCTGCATGCTTCGAAGCATGTGCCGTATTTTTGTTATCATGTAATTAGATGTTAGGTTTAGTGTTAGGGTTCAATCAATTCTCTATTTGTGGCATCTACTGAATGAACTTTCGCCATGAAGACATTCAGTGAACTTCCGTATAAAATTATGTGTCAAAATTAAGTGAACTCTGTGTGAGCAATTGTTTGACAATAAGAAAGAGACCTTGTTTAGCAAGGCCAGTGGTATGTATAACGTAAAAGATGCTCAGACTATTGTGGAACTTGTCCCTGTGAAAACTAATGACTTTGGATAAAATAAGTCAAATAGTGCGGTCGGGCATAGAAGCCCTTGATATGTATAATCAAGGACATGTTACTGCTTTTGTTTTTTGCTTTGTTTAGTGATCTCTGAGAGGACTTCCGCTCCTGTTGAGCCACTCCCTTCCCATCCCCCTACATTGGAGAGGCTGGAATGGGATCTGTTTGAAGACCCAGGAATATGGGAGCGCTCATGCCACAGCCAGGTGCCTACGTCATGTAAGATGTATCGGGAGGGATGAGACACACCGGGGCCTACTGTAAAGAAGAGAACTACCCGGGTATCGAGACTGTTATGTAAAAAAAGGTAGCAAGAGAACTCATCACCCATCTGTCCAGGGGGCGAGATTTGTAACGTTGCTTGAGATCAACGTTACAAGCAAGAAGCAAATATGAGTTAAATAACACCAAGTCTACAACCACGAAGAGTGGACATAACAAGACTCACCAAAACTGCCCCGTTTCTCGGTCTCCGTGTGTGAAGTCTCATCAACAAACATCCCGGCCAGTGTACATTGTTCTCGCCCCGAGAGAAAAGTCGTAACTGATAGACTGTGGAGGTGTGGCGTGGTGAGCGTGGCATTTCTCACGTTGCCCCATGGGAAGTGGTCAGACAGTGATCACGTGATGTTCCCGACGTCTCTCCAATGACCTATTTGTTCTTTACCACCAATCCCGCTGTTTCATGTGAATATTCTACTATGTTCTTTTGGCTTCCCCTATGTTCCCCTCCTCTCAGAAAAAAATTGCTTATAATCTGATGTCGTTTGCCTTAAACGGCACTTCTTGGTTTGCCCGTGTCTTGGACACACATCACGGGATGGGATTATTCCCAAAGGTATAAATTCAAATTTCGGCCGTACTACTCAAAATTTACTGTTTGGAAAATATTTAAAGAATATTTTAAATAGGCTATAGGTTAGGTCTAAATTCTCTTTTTTGGCCAGTACATTCTAAATTTCCTTTTCGACTTTCATCTGTCATTTTCTGTAATATTGTAAGAATGGCTAAGTACGTAGATTAATATGACGTAATGCTATATATAATTTGTTAAATATATTGCCAGGGTTTTGCCCTTCCGGCTTGTTGTCCCGTGATTGAAACTATGAGGGACCTTTATATTTTTTTTTAACATACCTTTACAAGGCGAATGCCTGGATTAATTTGGGCTAAGAATAATATAAGTATATTACTTTCTTTTTGGGTTGGCATTTAAGTAATACGCCAATGTTTTGTAACTATGAAGCGCGCACTGCGGGTTGCCGCTGAGGCCTGTTAAGGGGCCGTAAGCAACGTAGTGATAAGGTTGCTATGGCTACAGCGCCTCAGTATAGTTATGGGCATAACCCTTTTTTATTTTATGTAATTCTCTTGTAACTATCTGTTGTTACTTATTTATATATATTGTCACATATATACATATATAATTATTGTTAACCTATTCTCAAATAAATAATTATTTATTAGACTCGCAATTTTTAATTTACTTCGACAAGTTCAAAGTAATTTTGGCTGATCAAACAAAAGACTCTCGTACCGTTCCTTTTGAGTCTTTAGGTATAGTAGTGGATGGTGATTGAGAAGGGTTCATGGCGGCAGATTATTGAATAGGTCCAAGTATAGGCCTATCAACAAATATGCGGTCCTAACGCTCTTCTGCAATTAACTCATTTTCTTGTTGTTTTCATGCCCTCTTTACCTTATTGTACGTGTTCACCTGCCCTTGTCCAGTTGAGGAGAAGGGGGTGTTCCACATATTAACTACACATGTGTAATCAATAAAGCTTAAAAAATCAAATAGCTGAAACTATTATTTATGCTTTTTATTAAGGAATTCTCCATCAAGATATATCATGAAAATAATTAGCTCGTGATCTAAATAAAAGAAATCGCACATTAGTAGCCGATGATTTCCACACATCCATCATAGACTTTGGCTTAATTAAAGCATTGGCGTACTAAGCTAAAGGTCCCGGGTTCGATTCCCATGTCCAGGTGTATTTTTCAATTTTCAAAATAAAGCTTAAAGTTTACTACTCTGAGTTATTTAATATTTCATTCTGGCAATGTTGACACAGGTCCGTGAAGTTGGCAGCACCACTAACGGCACAGACTAGATATTTTATTGAGAGACAGCAGGTGATTAATAAATTTCATTTAAAACATTTATAGCATACAACATAAACAACATAATGTTTTTTAAATTACAATCACCAATATTATTTAGGTCTTGTGAGCTGTACAAGTAACTAAGCGGAGCTCGTCTTGTATGGTTGGTTGAGAAGGATAGAGCTCGAACACTGCCCTATTAAACTAAGATTATTTCCAACTCTCCCTCCATACAAAGGCTGGTACACTTATCCCTCCCCCATAAATACTTTCATTATTCCTACCTCATTAGCGTATTTAAATTATTGTATGAGTAGTATTAATACCATTAATTAAATATGTATATGTCTGTGCTATCACAAGATATTGAAAAAAGTCATAGTTATTAATTTTATTCGTTAGATGACACAGAATGAAAGTGCTTAAGAAATGAATACATGTGAATATAAATTTGGCTTATCATAATAATTTAAATGCGTTTGTGTACGTGCATGCATGCGTGTGTGAACTTGCCACCTTACCTTAAACCAAGTTTAGTTAATTTATAAACGCTCTATAAACAGTGAAACTGTTTGCAATAATATACTGGTTTATCATTTCTACTCATTAATATATAAATATATTTTATAATATACAATCAAGAAGTTTTTTTTACTAACGTTAGATTAACTCACATGTGTAAACAATAAAGCATAATATTCACCAGTCTGCGTTATTTGATAATTTATTCTGGCAAAGTTGTCACGTGTCCATTGCCCTATCTTTGAATATTTTAAATATTTCCAAACCGCATGTTCTAAAGATTTTTTAAAGTAAAAACATTTTTTCACTAGTTTTTTATTTACAATCAGCAATTAATTCATTAAAAACATTCATAGCATGCATTCACAACAACATAGAAGTTTTTTTACAAGTAGAAATATTATTATTATTTAGGTCTGTTGACCTCTACAGGTAATTAAGTTTAGAGTTTAGAGTGCAACATTAATTATATAATTGTGATAGCAAGAATAAACATATAATCACTCTTTTACCTAATAAAAACATCAGGAGAGAATATAATCTCTTCTACCTTCTAGAAAGTGAGTAGGAGCCACCTCCAAAATAGTTCAGGACACGCCGAGAGGAACAAGAATACCTATTGACAATGTCTCCACAGTTTTACCTGGCATTCTTACTCTTCCCACACCATCAAGAACAATAACGTTCGGTACATTTTCTGGCCTCTTCTGATAGCACAACGTTATAACTGTTGTTTTTCTCAAGTTCGTTTAAGAACTTGACACGGTTGTATACCTCTTTATCGATCTGGTCTAATACAATGCACAATACCTCCTCACCCCAACAGGCATCCTGGTGAGCAGGATTTGGAGGTGTTTGATGACAATGATGTTTGTGTCGAATAAGGTTGGAGAGATTTGCGTAGGACCCCTACAAATGCCGCATTTAAATGGCATAATGGCAACTGAAGATGCAGCGAAATAAATGGTGTAAATCAATATCCCTGTCCACTTTGCTCAAGCAGCAACGCCCTCTACTTACAAACTGAGTTATCTTAAACATGTTCCCCTCCCACAGTGTGAACGTGTTTCAAAATGTCACCACTAACTCTGATGACGTCAGCAGATTGTGTGGGAATAGTTACGTGGTCAAATAAGGCTACGGCAACATGAGCGCACCTAATTTTTTAATTCACTTTTAAACATCACACTTTGTACTCCAAGATATATCATACAGCGTAGTTTAGATTTACATCGATTACAATCTAAATAATAGACAAACTTGGGAAGGAAGACCTTACCGAAATTGCCCAGACCAATTATGTAGTCATCGTGAGTTTCAACCATAATTTTATATTTGAATATGTTTTGTGTAATGTTAAATCCTCAAGATTTATGGGTTCTTCGGACTTAGCCTCCTCCTCCGTTGGTGGCGGGCATGCAGGTGACTCTGACTGTGTGTACTCTGATGTCTGGTACTCAGGTGACTCTGGCGGTGGGTACACTGGTGACTCTGGAGGTGGGGTCGGTGGCTGAGGCGTCGCGTCGTGTTGTGGCAGGTGGTGTGGTGCTCTGAAGGTTGGTGGAGGCCTGGGAAACACGGCCACAACGTCTCCTTTGAGGAAATTGTACACAACACATGTCATATCACACATGTACGACTCCTCGATTCTTTCGTAGTGTAGTACTTCAGTCACTCTTATCGTGTGACAGGTAGAGTCGCAGAACTCGATAGGCACGCCCCGCAATCGTATGATCAACAAACGTTAAATCAATATAGCCCATTCTAAGCACTGTGAGCGTACCAGACCACTAAATGTGCTGGATTATTTGCTGAGTCTTTAACCTGTCCACTGTGCAATTAAGTATTACACGTCTTTAACTCTTGCACTGATTCTAAACTTGTTCTAACTGCCAGTGAAGAACTGTTGCCTGATGTTGTTAACTGCTCAATGCTGCTGCCTATATCTTAAACGCGTTCAAATTTCATAATTGTAGGTATACCGGGTTTTACTCCGGTGCAGGTAAATATAAGTTTTTCTTCATTAAGTTTGCACACGTCTTCATCTGTTAGAGTACCAAAAGACAGGGTAAAAATACACAAAATGTGCCATTTAAATATGCTATTAGGCGTTTCCCTAACTTTTTATTGAACGCTTTTAATTTATCCGTCGAGTAATTTTGATTTACGATTAGATCACACAATTTTATGGTCTGCACAACGTCAACAATATTTACCAGCTGCTTTAACTTGTCCGTCGTGATCCACTCTACAGTCACTTATAAATAATCGACCAAGCGACCCCCCCCCCCCATATATATATATATATATATATTCACCCCCGATTGACACCGGATGTGGAAAGGGGGTGGGGATAAATCACAGCGGAGCCAGTGCTAGCTTGTATTTTCCTGTTTGAACATGTTTAGTCATCGATTAATGACCTAGGGCACCCGGGTGTGATAAGGGGGTCCAGTGCCAGCCAGTATTTTCCTGTTTAAACATGTTTAGTATAATCACCACTGAGTGGGGCCCCGGATGTGGAAAAGAGATCAGGGAAAATCACAGCGAGACTATGCCAAAAGCTCACACTTGATGTTTGATATTCTTAGAAAGAGGGTGCTTTTCTACACGTTGCGGGAGGAGTGCTCGACGCCATAGATCGCACGTTCCCCCACCAATAAATAAAAACTACCCAGACACACGGAGTGCCCACCCTGAGGCACACTAGGCCCGACGCCCAAGTACGCTCCTCAGTCTGTGGATTCCGGGGGGCGAGCTCCAAACACTGGATTTTTAATTATGGTCCCGGGTCGGGCAATGTCCAGGGTTTTAACCCCCATGCCAACATGTCACAGGAGGAGTGCCCGAGACTGCACGCTCCCCTACCCAAAACCCTTGGGGCACACATTAAAAACTAAATGCCTAGGGCACTCATTAAAATCAAATGGGCTTAACCCATGAGCCACTGTGGTGGCCTCTGTCAGAGGTATGGTCTCGAGGGAGGGGGGATAATACAACCTCAGGATTTTAGAGGGGGAATAAAGGAAAATCAACCGGATGTGGAAAGTAGGTTAATTGACATCACAATACACACTCTCGCTCAATGAAAATAGCCTTGGGGCTGTGACTGGTGGTCCCACACGCTACTTATGTATGATCAATTGAGGGTAGCTTAGTCTGATTAATTTTGGACTATACCTATATGCCATACTTTGTCGAAAGCTTTTTAAACGTCTAGAAACATTGCTATTATGGTGAGGTTTTTCTGCAAAAAATTCTGTTGCGTCTTTGATTGTATTTAGTACTGAATACATATTGTAGTGTTTTTCCCTAAATCCGAATTGAAGATTTGGAATGATATCGCGGGTCTCAATAAAGTGATTTAACCCTTTTAGAATTAATTTTTCAAAAATGCTGCTAGGAGTGGCGAGTAGAGTGATTAGCCCTCTGTTTTGAGGAAACATTGGGTCCTTTCCAGGTTTGATGAGTATTATTACTCTCACCAGTTTCCATACGCCAGGAAAGTGGCATAATGAAAGTAGAGCGTTGAATATCGTAACTAGCATTAGTGTAGCTTTTGGTTTTTTAAGAGTCTCGTTTGTCAGTCGATCGTGGCCTGGTGGCGGTTTGTTTTTGGTAGGATCTTTATTGTGTGATTTAGTTCGTCAATTGTTATTGGGTCCACCTCCGACACAATTGGTCGGTATAGGTATTCCATTACCGATCTCTTAGCGTCCCTTACGAAATCGGGATCTTTGGAGTTATCATTAGGGGTAAACTGTTTTTAGTGACCGGAAAAAAGAACAAACGATAAAAGTGCAGATGAAAATACCACACAGAAGAAACCCCATGGTCATAAATACTCACACGGAAAAATCCGTACAAAGAAAAAAGACAACAAGGAAAAATGTGCACAAGGAAAAATATCCACAAGAAAAATGCTCACACGAAAAAATTATAAATCAAGGTTAATTTTTAACGGGATGCAAGTATGATTGGGGTTTTGCATTACTAATTTTTAAGTTTCCATTTTTAAAGTGAGCGTTTGCTTTTTTTTTTGCATTCATAGAGTTTTCATTAATTTTTTTGGATCATTTTTGTAAATTTAAAGTAATTTTTTGAATTTTTAATGTCATTCTATAGATATTTTTTGACAGATTTTAGGTCAACAAAATCCTGGCCATGGTACAGCAACATAACCAAAGTTTAAAACAAGAGCTTAGCATTCAAATAAAAACATATCTAATAGGAATTTAATTTAAATTATGTTGGTATTAGTTTAATATACCGTAATGAAAATTAATGCAAAAACTAATGAAATTTTAGTGGGTAAATTTGGAAAAAAAGATAATAATACTAAAATAAAAATATAGAAATCTACTATAAATTTTTTTTTTGAAAATACAACATAAATTGAAAATTGAATTATACTACTAAAATAAAATACAGAAAAATAATATTGGAAAATACTAAACAAATATACTATTGAAAAATACTACTGAAAAATTCTACACAAATCTACTTCAGAAAAATACTAAAATAACTAATATAATATACTATTGGAATATACTATAGAAATATACAACTAAAAAGTATTACTGAAAAATACTACAAATCTATTGGAAAATAATACAGCAAATAACAATTGAAATATACTACAGAAATAAACTATTAAAGAATACTTCAGAATTATTGAAACTTTGAAAAATAACTCAGAAATAAACTATTTAAAAAAAGTTAAGAAATAAGGTATTGAAAAATACAACACAACGAAACTATCGAAAAATACAACATAAATAGACTATTGAAAAATACTTCAGAAATGCTGTATTGAAAAAAATTTCAGAAATGCTGTATTGAAAAATATTTCAGAAATAAATTATTGACAACTACTTCAAAAATAAAAAATTGAAAAAACTTTAGAAATAAAATATTGAAAAATACTTCAGAAATAAGCTATTGAAAAATAATTCAGAAATAAACTATTGAAAAATCATACACAAATAAACTATCGAAAAATACTACAGAAATAAACTGTCAGCGACTATTGTTTGTATCGCGACTTACATATATATTTATTACTGTTAAATGTTTGATCTACATTTATTTGATATCAATAAATTAATGTTATTTTCTGAAATATTTCTTTACTTCAAATATTCATGTTATGTCCCTCTCTCTGGTAACCAAGGTACTTATAATAGTCACATTGCAGGAATTGTTGGGGAGAGAGTTCAAGGAAACAGAAATGAATGGGCCTGGGTACTTGGTAATTATCCTATCGGCTCCTGTGCAATTGTTGTATGCCTTTTATTATTCTTAATGTTGTTGTGCACCAGCCTTACTTCGTTTGGAACTAAGGGCGGTGTTACAGTGAGATTGTTAAAATAAAGAGCATTAAAGATATATCGAGTGCATAAGATACTTTTTTTTAACCAGGTTTACGATTCATATTTTAAAATCAATAAATGCTCTACACATAAAAATAACCCCTGAATTTCCTATTGAAAAAAAAGTAAATTCATACTAGATTCGATATATTGTATGCAAGGCCAAAGCCAGATAAATATTGAATTAAAACTACCTTATTTACTGTTTAAAAATAACAAAAATAAATACAAGGAACGATCTATATCTACTAGTATTGTAATTGTCAAAAAAATCTAACTCGAAATTTCGATAAATGTCAACGTTTCATGACCCATTTAAACCAAAAACAATGTTTTCGCAATGCCGTCTGTCTGTCCATCACTTTTCCCTTAGCACCCCTTTTATATACTTAAACCTTATTTTTAACTTATTACATAACCCTTAAAATGATTTTGATTTAATTTTTACCCTTTTTAATCTTTTTAGTTACCCTAAACTATTCTCCCGGGCAAAGCTGTACTTCATGCTAGTAATATATATAAAAACAAAATTGAGTTTAGAAGTGTGTTCAGAAAAATCTAAGCCTCTTTGAGATAGGATGAAAAATTGAAATTTAGAAGATCTTTAGAAGGGCCACCTCATTTAACAAGGAAAATTTACGAAATGAGGTATTTCAAAATTGGGTTACAGCACTTGGGGAGGGAGTCAAAATAAGAAAGACGTTTTAACTTCGATAGAAAATTTAAATTTGGGGAAAAGGTAAGAGAATAGGATAAGTGTTAAAATCTCAAGTTTAAGAGTGAGATCTGAGCATGAAATTTAAATTATGATTGCCATAGTTAGCTTGGTATTGTGCAAGAAGGAATTATATAAATGCTAGCAGCTGGATGTTGAACGTCCTAATTTGAATAGTTTGATAGTCTGCTAGTAAATTATATATGTGAGATGATTTCACCCTAAACCATTATTTGAAATAAGTCTCTTCTCTAGCAACAATATAATATTTAGTCACAAAGAATGTCTAGCAATCTGGACAGTTATTATGTTATGGTCAGATAAAAAATCGAGTGTTGAACAATGACGTTCATGTAGTGGCAAAAAAAATATACTTTTCTTAAATAATATTTGTTTAAAATAAATTAATAAAAATGCACAGCATTTGTCAAAACAAAAACAGTTTGTAACATAAAACATATTTGTAGTTGTCAACACAAAATTGATATTTCAAATACATAAAAATGCACACAAGTTTGCAAAACAATAGATTAAAAAGGTAAATTAGTCATAAATGTTAACATTAAGTCAATATACTATTTAAAAAAACTCCCGTAGCTAATGGAAACAGCCGTTATTTAAAAAATGTTCTCCACTAATTTAACACCCTTTAACATTAGCCCTAATCTTTAGTTTACTTTTTTAAATCACCATACATATTTTTATTTGCCTAATGAGTTCATACCAATAAAATATTTAAAATTCTCTTAGAAATAAACAAATACAATATATCTATTGACATTATTTATTTGACATCTTTTCTAGTCAAAAGAGGAGTGGTGATTTCACGGTCAAAGCTCCTCAATGTGTTGATTCATGTAAAGTGTTTTTTTAATTAGAGTAACATATGCAGATTTATAAAATGCATACAAATCAGCACAAATAGCTATTTGTCATTTTAATAAGGTTTTCCCCGGCTCCTATAATGAGCACAGCACCCTAGATAAGGTTCTGCTCGACGTTCTTCGACTTTAGTTTTTAGCTCATTGCCTTACTAACCGTTCGGACTATACAAATTTACTCCCGTTAATAGGGTAGGGGTGATGAAGGTAGAATGTAGGTGAAATGTACCTGTACTTGCATATAGAAATGAAAGAATAACATTTAGAATAAATATCTCGAGAATGACCCGCTGCGAATTGAACCCCGATCTCCCCGTTGCCAGTAGGCTAGACTAAATGAGCCTTACATTTAGTTTACGTGCTCACTAGTGCAGCCATACATGATTTTAGTTGAGATTTTTATTCCTATTCTTGAATAATATTTGGTTTTGTGTTTGTGGCGCTATCTTTATACTTTATCATTCAATCATATAATAATGCTAGCAGTTTGGTCGACTTCACTGGTCTTTGAGTAAAGTGCTCGCCTAAAAAACCCGGTGAGTAAGGGAGAATGCGGCTTTCTGCAACACGAGGGGGTGGGGGGATGTGGGGATGAGAAGGGTTGGAGCACTCGATGGTGGCAGAGAGATGTGGGGGGTGGAGGGGGAGACTTATATTTTTTTGGAGCGGTTTTCTGCGACACTCATTTACATAATAATATTGGAGGTTTCCTGAGATGTCACGATAGATATGTTGATGTGAGTTGGGAAGGTGGGGAGGTGGGGGGATGACTGAGATGAGTGAGGGGGGTTTGGGAGGGTTCCTGAGATGTTGTGGTGATGTGAGTTGTGGGGTAGGGGGATGGGGCACCTTTTTTGGTAAAAGCGGTATACTGCAACACTCATTTGCATAATTGGCTGGTGGGATGGGGAGGAGATGAGAAGGGTTGGAGCACTCGATGGTGGGATGAGGGGGTGTTGAGCACCTGGGGAAGTGTTTTTTCTTGCGGCTTTCTGTAATGGGATGTGGGGATGAGAAGGGTTGTAGCATGTGATGGCGTGAGTGGTTGGGTGTGGAGCAGCTGACCTTCGTTGGCATACGGGGACAGGGATGAGAAGGGTTGTCTCTCGCACGGTCTGGCTGTTTTTTCTCCCTATCAACGTGACGTAGCGTATAGAGCCTATGGGTAGGGCTGTAAGGTGCTCACATGGTAAAGTGTGTCAGGGTAGGCTTGACGTAGTGACTGGGGTGCACAGGTGTGGCAGCTGCACTTGAAAGAGCCATATATTCTCATAACAGTCAAGGTATTTTATCTGATTCACGAATTTTAGAACATAAATTTCTTTCTATGTGACATGCTTAGAATCATGATACTTTGTGTTGAGTAGTTTTCACATTGAGGGTCTAGATCCGTGTACTTTGTGGGAGGGGGAGGGAGAGGCGTGGCTTGGAGCCTATAAATAGGGGTGGTCAGCCCTTTTTTTGTTGAATCATTAACCGGTAGCTATATTAGCCATGGCATCAGAATTTGTGGCTGCATTTTTGACGGAGGTGGGAAGTAATGAAATACTTCCACGTAAATTGACCGACTTGGAGATAGGTCACGTGTACCGTATTTCTTCAATAAAATCGGTAAATACTCGATTCGGTCGTCGTATACTTACTGTGCTCGACGGCAAGTATCAAGTTTGGCTGCCGCGAAGATTTTCGACGCTTAGTGATGCTCAGATAGAGGATATCTCGAAAGCGGATCTACTACTTGTTTACAAAGGTCTCTCTACCGCCACCAAAACAGCCATCCTGAACTTTGAAGGTAATTGTGTGTGTATGTGTGTATGTGTATGTGTATGTGTATGTGTATGTGTATGTGTGTGTATGTGTGTATGTGTGTATGTGAGTATGTGTGTATGTGTGTATGTGTGTGTATGTGTGTGTGTATGTGTGTATGTGTGTGTATGTGTGTGTGTATGTGTGTATGTGTGTATGTGTGTATGTGAGTATGTGTGTATGTGTGTATGTGTATGTGTGTGTATGTATGTGTGTATGTGTGTATGTGTGTATGTGTGTATGGGTGTATGGGTGTATGTGTGTATGTGTGTATGTGTGTATGGGTGTATGGGTGTATGTGTGTATGTGTGTATGTGTGTATGTGTGTGTATGTGTGTATGGGTGTATGTGTGTATGTGTGTATGTGTATGTGTATGTGTGTATGTGTGTATGTGAGTATGTGTGTATGGTGTGTGTATGTGTGTGTGTATGTGTGTATGTGTGTATGTGTGTATGTGTGTGTATGTGTGTGTGTATGTTTGTATGTGTGTATGTGTGTATGTGTGTATGTGTGTATGGGTGTATGGGTGTATGTGTGTATGTGTGTATGTGTGTATGTGTGTATGTGTGTATGTGTGTGTGTTAGGATAACCGTACTTAATCAAAGTCAATAATCATTGAATTGTTTTCAGGTTAAATGTGAATAGTTACACCCTATCTCTATCTTGAATGTGTATGTGTGTATGTGTGCATGTGTGTATGTGTGTATGTGTGTGTATGTGTGTATGTGTGTATGTGTGTATGTATGTATGTGTGTGTATGTGTGTGTATGTGTGTGTATGTGTGTATGTGTGTATGTGTGTATGTGTGTGTGTGTTAGGATAACCGTACTTAATCTAAGTCAATAATCATTGAATTGTTTTCAGGTTAAATGTGAATAGTTACACCCTATCTCTATCTTGAATGTGTATGTGTGTATGTGTGCATGTGTGTATGTGTGTATGTGTGTATGTGTGTATGTGTGTATGCGTATGTGTGTATATGTGTATGTGTATGTGTATGTGTGTATGTGTGTATGTGTATGTGTATGTGTATGTGTGTTAGGATAACCGTAATTAATCTAAGTCAATAATCATTGAATTGTTTTCAAGTTAAATGTGAATAGTTTAAAAAGAATTGTTTACATCATTAACTAACAATACGAGGTTCGAATCTCACTCCCAGGATAATTGTACTTAATATACAACTCGTAAGACCTAAGTCAAACAATCTTCCTTAAAACAAAGTTCAACCATTAATTACCTTAAAAACACAAAGTCCATTAATTACCTTTTACCAAAGTTCAAACAATCTTAATTACCTTTAAATGAATTACCTTTAAATGCGGTAGGATTATAAATTACCTTTACCTTAAAAAAACACACAGTCCATTAATTACATTGGCTAAGTTGCCTAGTTAGTGACTGGATTACTAATATTTAAATCAATATTTTTTTTTTAGAATTAAACATAGAACTATATCAAACTAAATATTTCATGAAAGACCCTCTACATTCATCCCGACAACTCGTTGAATTGTTTAATAGTTTTTTTAAAAAAAAGCTACTTGAGTCGTTTTTGAAATGAGTTTAAACAGACTTTTTTCCACCCTCTTTAAACAGAAGGGACAGAGGAAGTTTAAACACACTTTTTCTGCTACTCTCTTTTCTCGTCTTTCTTCTTTTAACGGAAGGGACGGAGGGACAGCAACCTTCAACATTTAAAACCTTTCTGTATTTACTGTAAACTAAAAAAAGCTTTCTTACAAATCTCCCATACTACCCGTTCTGGTTATACACTTAAATACTAATACTGTTTAGGGATTAATAAGGTTATATATATTTTTTTTAGAGGAAATGTGTACAAATTTGCGTGGTTAGAAAGAGACTAGAAAAAACCATTAGGTTAAAACCATCCTGGGCGAGAGTCAAACATTGACCCTCCCAATACGAGAGTAACGCGTTAGAACAGCCAGTGACTGAAGCAGCTAGGTAGCCTGATGGTCTAGGGGTAAGGTGTCTGTCTTATGCACTTACTCATCATAGTCGTTCCTGTTTGTTTGTTTACAGCCGTCTCGAGCCCACTTGACGTTATCTTGGAGGGGACTGTACCTGAATGAAGAGGAGGATAAAAAGGAGAGCATAGGGCCAACATGACAGAACCTCTAGCTAAAAGAGCGCGCTTTTCTTCCCCCATCATTATATCTCAAAAAATAAATGGAAATAAAGTGTATACTCTCCGTGAATTAACCTCGAATGAGCAACTTTTAATTAATTATCTAAAACGTGATATCACAACACAAGTATATAAGGCATATATTGAGCATACACCAGGGTTGATTAAGACCTCGAGCGTTTTGATACTCGGACATGAGGATATAGATAGACAGATCCGGACGCTTTTGACTCAGTCACATGACTTAGGTACGGGATTTACCCAGTTTAGGCTTTACCTGGAACCGTTAGGTCTCTCATTGAAACTTATTGAGCAGGCGTACACCCGCCGTATAAAAACCTATTCTATCACTAATGAATTGCCTTATAAGGACCCCGTTCAGTTTCTCGTCGCGTGCGGAGGTATATACGTAAAGACGGTAGAAGAAACAATTTCAAATGACTCGATAAAGGTAAATTGCAGTCTCATTTGCGAGTTTAGACATCCTAGCGAGGGTAGAATTGAGAAAGGGTATTTCAACTCAACTCTATGCGGTATATTTAGCACTACAAACTTGGAGGAGTTATATGAGAATAATATAGTTTTACCCCTCCTTGCTCAAATTGAAGGTTTTGTTTCTAGAGACTCGGGTTAAATGTATGACGGTACATTGGCGATGAGAATAAATCTCTCTAAAAACACGGTTTTCACGATCGGGGCTCGGGTTCAAATCCCTGAAACTATAGCCAGCCGTAAAGCGTTGATAAATGTACAATGCGAAGAAGGTCATTGTTTCCCTGTATCTGTTTTATCCTGTCTTTTTGAACCGACGGGAAATGCGCAACGTTTATCCTCTTACCCTAATTTTCGAGACGTGTTGAATCTAGACGGGATCACTCTCCCTTTACAAATGAGATATATCGAGCGCTTTGAAAAGCTTAACGATATATCTGTAAATGTGTACACTGCAAAGCATGATGGGAGTGACTCTTATATTGACACAGCTGACACCTCTAAAAAACTAGTAATTGTTCCCGTACACGTCAGTGCTAAAGAGCGTGCTCGACATGTACATTTATTCATGATAAGAGTGCACGAGACAGAAACTTATCATTTCAGCTGGATTAAACATCTGTCACGGTTAATAAACTCTCAACTACCGAGAGCGTCTAACAGAGAACGTAGATACTTTTGTGATAGATGCCTGTCTGCTTTTTGACCGAAAACAAACTCACAAAACATAAAGAGGCGTGTATAAAATTCGACGCGGTAAGGAGTACATTCCCTCAAGGGGAGGATAAATTCCTCACGTTCACTCAGTATAAGCAGCAGGAGAAAACAGGATTTATTGTATATGCGGACCTGGAGAGCTTACTTATGCCTATAGAGACGAGTGATCCCGACCCAAAATTTTCATATACCGAGAATGTTCAGCGTCATGTAGCTTATTCTTTAGGAATGTACGTTAAATGTAATTTTGACGATAGTCTCTCAGAGTACCGCCACTTCACGGGAAAAGATTGTACTGACCAATTTGTTGAGGCGCTCGTAGATACGGCGAAGCGTGTACTAGAGTACTATAGTACCGTTGTACCAATGAAACCGTTAACTCCTGCTCAAAGAGACGCTCATAATACAGCCTCTCATTGTCATATATGCGAGAAGCCCTACAAGAATGATGATATTCAGGTTATGGATCATTGTCACTTGACTGGACTTTATCGTGGGAGTAGTCACGCAGGGTGTAATATTAATTACAAGAACCCGAGTCACCTGAGCGTAGTAATCCATAACGCGCGTTGCTACGATAATTTTTTCCTTCTCGAATCACTCGTTGAACGTAGAGAAACTGATCCGTTCACAGGTGAGAGCGTTCTCGTCAATCCGGGAAAAGTCAGAGTTATTGGAGAGACAATGGGAAGATTCAAAGTAATCATGAAATATATTCGGCACGGGTTTCGAGGGATTACAATTAAAATTATAGATAGATTAAGTTTTCTATGTACTTCCCTAGAGAAATGCGTATCTTACCTCGAACCCGAGCAACTTAAAATCACGCGTAAGTGCCATCCCGAGGATGAACACTTCAAATTAGTCACACGAAAAGGAGTGTTCCCCTATGATTATATTGATTCATTCGAGCGGCTGGAGGAGGCTCAGTTACCGGGCAAAGATAAATTTTACAACGCGCACACGGATAGTCATATCTCTCAGGAAGACTATGATCACGCCTGTGAGGTTTGGCGAGTATTCGAATGTAAGAATCTTTGGGACTATTCGAACCTCTACCTGTGCACGGACGTAACTTTACTGGCCGACGTCTTTGAGAACTTTCGTGATCTCTGCATGAAGACGTATAGGCTAGATCCCGGATGGTCCCTTACAGCTCCCAGTCTAGCGTAGCAGGCTCTATTGAGAATAACCCGGGTACGGCTCGAATTAATCGATGATGTGGACACTCATCAATTCATTGAGGGAGCTATCCGCGGAGGGATATGTTTTGTGGCTAATCGTCACGCTGTAGCGAATAATCGCTATATGGAGGCGTTTGATCCTTCCAAGCCGGAGTCCTACATTGTCTATCTAGACGTGAATGGACTCTATTCATTTAGTATGCTGTCCTCACTTCCCTATGGAGAGTTCAGGTGGCTCGAAGATGACGAAATTGCTCCATTGGACGTGCTAAAAGTAGAGGACGATGCGGATACGGGCTATATCTTGCAGGTGGATCTTGAATATCCGCGAGATGTGCACGACGCTCATTCTGACTTGCCATTCTGTCCTGAGAAAGGGATTCCACCCGTAGGGAAACATGAGAAACTGTTAACAACTTTAGCTGATAAGAGCGGGTACGTCATTCACTACCGTCATCTAAAGCTATGATTAGCGAACGGGTTGAAACTGACGAGAGTTCACCGTGTTCTCAGTTTCAAGCAAGCGCCGTGGATGGCTCCTTATATCAGGTTGAATGCGGAAATGAGGAGTAAAGCGAGCAATCAATTTGAAAACATGTTTTTCAAACTGATGAACAATGCCGCATTCGGCCGCCTCATATCTAACAAGAGGGCTTACCGTACGATAAAGATAGCTACCAGGTGGGAAGGGAAATTTGGAGCGGGTAACCTCATAGCCAGCCCTAACTTTAAAAACCGCTCGATAGTGTCAGAAAACCTAGTCATCATCGAGATGGAGCCGCAAGAGATTTACTTTGATATGCCTATCTATGCGGGATTCGCCATTTTGTAAATCTCGAAGGTAGTCATGTACGGTCTGCATTACCAGGTTATGATCCCTGCCTTCCCCAAGGTACGTTAAAACTTCAATACACTGATACAGACTCACTTCTCTACTACATGACTGTTGAGGACGCATACCAGAGACTAGCCCTGTTAGCTAATGACTACCTGGACACCTCCACCTACGGACAAGACAATGTTTACAGGATGCCCTTAGTAAAAAAAAGGGGTGATCGGTAATCTAAAAGACGAGACTCGAGGTCGGATCATCACTGAGTTCATTGGTTTACGTCCTAAACTCTATTCATTCTCAGTACAAGGAGATGGAGAGACGCTCAAGGCTAAAGGGGTGAAGAGTAGCGCGTTAAGAACGCTTTCATTAGAGGATTATCGTAATTGTTTGACAGATGAGACGATAGTCATGAGAGAGGCTCGTTCAATAAGAGCTGTAGGATTCAAACTTTACACACAAAGATTCAATAGGGTCACTCTATGCTCTATCGACGACAAAAGATATAGAGTACCAGGAACTGTCAATACTCTTCCATGGTCCCTTTACTCAATTGGACTGTCAACTCTATAGTGAACAGTGCGTCTATGTGAAAAAAAACATGTTCTCTACAGTGTAAGTGATTAGAACTAAACCTAAATAAATTCATGTTCAGTAGTCTCTATAGTGTATAAATATTCATGTTCTATACTGTAAGTGATTAAAACAAAAAAATATTCACATCATGTACTCTATTGTGTTAATGTATAAAAAATTCATGTTCTATACTGTAAGTGATTAAAACTAAAAAAAATATTCACGTCCTGTACTCTATTGTGTTAATGTATAAATATTCATGTTCTGTAGTGTAAGTGATTAAAACTAAAAAAATATTCACATCCTGTACTCTATAGTGTAAGTGATTAGTGTTAATGTATAAACAAAACAACAATTTCAAGAACTATAACTTGTGGAAAAAAACCAACTAATTTAGTATGTATCTATGTGTTTTAAATCTTTATATTCATAAAAAATCAGTTACTTCATTTGAATATTGAATTAGCTAAAGTTCAAACAATCTTCCTTAGAACAAAGTTCGACCATTAATTACCTTAAAAAACACAAAGTCCATTAATTACCTTTTTAACCAAAGTTCAAACAATCTTAATTACCTTTAAATGAATTACCTTTAAATGAGGCAGGATTAAGAAGAAGTTAACAATATTTTTCTAAAAAAATCAGTTACTTCATTTGAATATTGAATTAGCCAAAGTTCAAACAATCTTAATTACCTTTTCATTAATTCTTTTACAAGATTCATACATTTAAAAAAGTTAATTACATTAAACATTTATTTCCTACGGATGCGTAGAACTTTCATCTACGATATCTAAACATTATATCTTCCACTATACTCACTAGACTATTATTTAGCATCATCCCCATCAAAGTTTAAAGACGTTTGCTTAGTTAATATTAATTACCTTAAAAACAAAGTCCATTAATTACCTTTAAAAATTAGCTTAGTACAGCAAAGTTCGGTCATCCAAAGTTCAAACAATCTTAATTACCTTTAAATGAGGCTGGATTATGAAGAAGTTAAAAAACAAAGTCCATTAATTACCTTTAAAAATTAGCTTAGTACAGCAAAGTTCGGTCATCCAAAGTTCAAACAATCTTAATTACCTTTAAATGAGTCTGGATTATGAAGAAGTTAACAATATTTTTCTAAAAATCAGGTACTTCATTTGAATATTGAATTAGCCAAAGTTCAAACAATCTTAATTACCATTAAATGAATTACCTTTAAATGAGGATGTAACATTGAGATTGGTTAAATACACTCTCTTCAACTACTCCCCTAGTAGGATCGTAAAAGTTCTGCATGTGTAGATTTAAACCATTCCTAAATCAGTTACTTCATTTGAATATTGAATTAGCCAAAGTTCAAACAATCTTAATTACCTTTAAATGAGGCTGGATTAAGAAGAAGTTAACAATATTTTTCTAAAAAATTAGTTACTTCATTTGAATATTGAATTAACCAAAGTTCAAACAAACATAGTTACCTTTAAATGAATTGCCTCACAAAGTCCATTAATTACCTTTTTGACTAAAGTTCAAACAATCTTAATTACCTTTAAATGAATTACCTTTAAATGAGGTAGGATTATTAAGAAGTTAACAATATTTTTCTAAAAAAATCAGTTACTTCATTTGAATATTGAATTAGCTAAAGTTCAAACAATCTGGAACGTGTAACGTAGGCGGCAATTAAGCAATTTAACTCCTTTCACAATCCACGATCTAGTCAATTTAAAGGCAATTCAGGGAAGGATTGAACCGCGCACCCTACATGTCAGCGATAGTTCAGAATATAAGATTTTAGATTGACAGATGTAATATCGAGAGTTTGTATTATACCGCAAGGTTTTAGAGTAATGAAAATGGAGATATCCTAAGGACTGAGGATTGAAGTCCGACACCTTAGACCAACAGTATCCTTGTAAGACTAAGACCATGTGTAGGATAATTAACCTTAATTAACTTTAAACGTATAAATCTTGTAAAAAGAATTAATAATGATTGGAAATAAATGTTTAATGTAATTACCGGGGACCCGTTCACCCTGGCATGAAGAGAAACCATTCTCATGGAGGATAAGTGTACCCTGATTTTGGTTAGAAGAACAGTTTAGAAAATTCAACATTGATAACATTTTACTTTATTATTTGATAATATCTATCAACGGCGACGGCCGAAGATAACATGACTTGGTGTAGCACCACGTCTTACTACCCGTTCGGGTACTAATTTCTCTAATGGATTAGGAATTGGTTGTGAACCAGCCTCCCCTCAGTTCACCCGACCGAGATTCGAACCTCGATCTCCCCGTCCTCAGCAGACTTGCACGTTAGCTAACTACGTCACCTAGGCGGGTTTAAACTCTATTGACGGTAGGAATTTATTACCTTTAAATGAATTGCCTTTAAATGAGGTAGGATTATGAAGAAGGAAACAATATTTTTCTAAAAAATCAGTTACTTCATTTGAATATTGAATTAGTCAAAGTTCAAACAATCTTAATTACCTTTTCATTAATTCTTTTACAAGATTCGTACATTTAAAAAAGTTAATTAAATTAAACATTTATTTCCTACGGATGCATAGAACTTTCATCTACGATATCTAAACATTATATCTTCCGCTATACTCACTAGACTAATATTTACCATCATCTCCTTCAAAGTTTAAAGACGTTTGCTTAGTTAATATTAATTACCTTAAAAACAAACTCCATTAATTACCTTTTTAACCAAAGTTCAAACAATCTTAATTACCTTTAAATGAGGCGGGATTATGAAGAAGTTAACAATATTTTTCTAAAAATCAGTTACTTCATTTGAATATTGAATTAACCAAAGTTTAAACAATCTTAATTAGCATTAATAGCGTGAAGAGACCAGAGAGAGAGAGGGATTGAAACCTGATCCTTTAGGGTTCGAGGAACAATTCTTTTAAACTCATTTAACCTGTAAACAATTCAATGAATATTGATATAGATTAGGATTGAAGTCAGACCATCAGGGTTTGAGAGAGAGGGATTGAAACCCGATCCCTCATGGTTCGAGGCTCGTCAGCACCAATCCTACACCTCAACATAAGTAGATATTTAACCTTTTTACCAGGAGTGAGGATTGAAGTAAGACCATCAGGATTTTGGCAATCGTCTTTGAGCAGGACTATGGATTGAAAACATACAGAAGATATTTAACCCTTTTACCAGGAGTGAGGATTGAAGTCAGACCATTAGGCAGTTTGGCAATCATCTTGAGCAGGAGTAAGGATTGAAAACATACAGAAGATATTTAACCTTTTTACAAGGAGTGAGGATTGAAGTCAGACCATCAGGATGCTATGCAATCATCTTGAGCAGGAGTAAGGATTGAAAACATACAGAAGATATTTAACCTTTTTACCATGAGTGAGGATTGAGGTCAGACCATCAGGATGTTTGGTAATCATTTTGAGCAGGACTAAGGATTGAAAACATACAGAAGATATTTAACCTTTTTACCAGGAGTGAGGGTTGAAGTAAGACCATTATGATGTTTGGCAATCATCTTGAGCAGGACTAAGGATTGAAAACATACGGAGGATATTTAACCTTTTTACCAGGAGTGAGGAACGAAGTCAGACCGTCAGGATGTTTGGCAATCATCTTGAGCAGGACTAAGGATTGAAAACATACAGAAGATATTTAACCTTTTTACCAGGAGTGAGGATTGAAGTCAGACCATCAGGATGTTTGGTAATCATCTTGAGCAGGACTAAGGATTGAAAACATACAGAAGATATTTAACCCCCCTTTTACCAGGAGTGAGGATTGAGGTCAGACCATCAGGATGTTTGGTAATCATTTTGAGCACGACTAAGGATTGAAAACATACAGAAGATATTTAACCTTTTTACCAGGAGTGAGGGTTGAAGTCAGACCATCAGGATGTTTGGCAATCATCTTGAGCAGGACTAAGGATTGAAAACATACGGAAGATATTTAACCTTTTTACCAGGAGTGATGATTGAAGTCAGACCGTCAGGATGTTTGGCAATCATCGTGAGCAGGACTAAGGATTGAAAACATACAGAAGATATTTAACCTTTTTACCAGGAGTGATGATTGAAGTCAGACCGTCAGGATGTTTGGCAATCATCGTGAGCAGGACAAAGGATTGAAAACATACAGAAGATATTTAACCTTTTTACCAGGAGTGAGGATTGAAGTCAGACCGTCAGGATGTTTGGCAATCATCTTGAGCAGGACTAAGGATTGAAAACATACGGAAGATATTTAACCTTTTTACCATGAGTGAGGATTGAGGTCAGACCATCAGGATGTTTGGTAATCATCTTGAGCAGGACTAAGGATTGAAAACATACAGAAGATATTTAACCTTTTTAACAAGAGTGAGGATTGAAGTCAGACCATCAGGATGTTTGGCAATCATCTTGAACAGGATAAGGATTGAAAACATACGAAAATATTTAACCTTTTTACCAGGAGTGAGGATTGAAGTCAGACCGTCAGGATGTTTGGCAATCATCTTGAGCAGGACTAAGGATTGAAAACATACAGAAGATATTTAACCCTTTTACCAGGAGTGAGGATTGAAGTCAGACCATCAGGATGTTTGACAATCATCTTGAGCAGGAGTAAGAATTGAAAACATACAGAAGATATTTAACCTTTTTACCAGGAGTGAGGATTGAAGTCAGACCAACAGGATGTTTGGCAATCATCTTGAGCAGGACTAAGGATTGAAAACATACAGAAGATATTTAACCCTTTTACCAGGAGCGAGGATTGAAATCCGACCACAGGATGTTTGGTAATCGTCTTGAGCAGGACTAAGGTTTGAAAACATACAGAAGATATTTAACCTTTTTACCAGGAGTGAGGATTGAGGTCAGACCATCAGGATGTTTGGCAATCATCTTGAGCAGGACTAAGGTTTGAAAACATACGGAAGATATTTAACCTTTTTACCAGGATTGATGATTGAAGTCAGACCGTCAGGATGTTTGGCAATCATCTTGAGCAGGACTAAGGATTGAAAACATACAGAAGATATTTAACCTTTTTACCAGGAGTGAGGATTGAAGTCAGACCATCAGGATATTTGGCAATCATCTTGAGCAGGACTAAGGATGAAAACATACGGAAGATATTTAACCTTTTTACCAGGAGTGAGGATTGAAGTCAGACCATCAGGAGTTTGGCAATCATCTTGAGCAGGACTAAGGATTGAAAACATACAGAAGATATTTAACTTTTTTACCAGGAGTGAGGATTGAAGTCAGACCATCAGGAGGTTTGGCAATCATCTTGAGCAGGACTAAGGATCGAAAACATACGGAAGATATTTAACTTTTTACCAGATGAGGATTGAAGTCGACCTCGGTAGGTTTGGTATCATCTCGAGTAGGACTAAGATGAAAACATACGGATGTATTTAACCTTTTTACCAGGAGTGAGGATTGAAGTCAGACCATCGGCAGGTTTGGTAATCATATCGAGTAGGACTAAGGATTGAAAACATACAGAAGATATTTAACCTTAATTCTAATCTTTTGCGAGAGAGAGAGAGGGATTGAAACCGATCTCATGGTTCGAGCTCGCCGTCACCACAGAATATGGTCGTGCACGTGTTGAAAAGACTATATGTATGGTATGTTGAAAGACTAAGACTATGCATGAAAGAATCTTTGAGAGAGAGAATTTTGTACTGAATATATGTATCATGTAATACTAAGAATTATAGGGAATGTGGATTGAGTCAGACCATCAGGATGTTTGGTAATCATTTGAGCAGGACTAAGGATTGAAAACATACAGAAGATATTTAACCTTTTTACCAGGAGTGAGGATTGAAGTCAGACCTCAGGATGTTTGGCAATCAACTTGAGCAGGACTAAGGATTGAAAACATACGCAGATATTTAACCTTTTACAGGAGTGAGGATTGAGTCAGACCATCAGGATTTTGGCAATCATCTTGAGCAGGACTAAGGATTGAAAACATACAGAAGATATTTAACCTTTTTACCAGGAGTGAGGATTGAAGTCAGACCATCGGGGATGTTTGGTAATCGTCTTGAGCAGGACAAAGGATTGAAAACATACAGAAGATATTTAACCTTTTTACCAGGAGTGAGGATTGAAGTCAGACCATCGGCATGTTTGGCAATCATCTTGAGTAGGACTAAGGATTGTGAAGTCAGATCATCGGCGTTTGAGAGAGAGAGAGAGGAGGGATTGAAACCTGATCTCTCAAGGGTTCGAGGCTCGCCGCCACTAGCCCTACACCTCAACATACGGAAGATATTTAACCTTAATTCCAAGGATTGAAAACATACAGAAGATATTTAACCTTAATTCGTAATCTTTGGTCAGGACTGAGGATTGAAGTCAGACCATCAGAGTGTTTTGGCAATCATCCTGAGAGAGAGAGAGAGAGAATAATACTTGTCAGGAGTAAGGATTGAAAACATGCGGAAGATATTTAACCTTAATTCCTAATCTTTTTACCATGAGTGAGGATTGAAGTCGGACCATCAGGGTGTTTTGGCAATCATCTTGAGGGAGAGAGAGAGAGAGGGAGATAGAGAGAATAATACTTGTCAGGGCTAAGGATTGGAGGGTATGCCCCTCCCTCCATCCCGAGCATATAAAGCGACCGGGAGGTAGGGAGACGCATCTCATTCGAAATGTTTAGACGGTTCGGTTATTGTCTGGAGGACATGAGTGAAATTAAGATCTCAGACAACAGCTTGGAATACTACATCGCGAGAGCCGAGAAAGGTTACAGCGAGTGTTGCGACTCTTCGGTGCACTGGCTCGGATGCCATAATCCGGGAATGTACGAGGCGAGTCAGTCCGTCGAGAACTGTTCAACATCATGTCCCGTCTACAAGCTGAAGAAAGGGGACGAGTCGCAAATTCTCAGCGACGGCGCTCCCCAGCTCGAGGAATCGATATCCCTGCTCGAGGAAGACGCTTTGTGCATAGAGCTGGATCGGATCGAGCGGGAGGAACTCGACCGTGTCAAAAGCATCTCTGAACTCGAAAAGTATCGGGCCTACAACGTTCGTCGCCTGGAAGGAGACGAGGAGATCAGCGAACCGGAGGACGAGCCAAACATCGTGACGCTGGACTATGTGGGCAAAGTGCATCTTCCAGGTAAAAATTTTGGCGCGAGATACAGAAGTCGGTTTAACGCGTCGCAGCGCGGACTGATCTATCTAGGCGACGACAAATACAAACTTTTCAAGTGGTGAAAGAACCGGTCGTGCGCGTGTTGAATGGACTATATGTATGTGTATGTTGAAAGACTAAGACTATACATGAAAGAATCTTTGAGAGAGAGAATTTTGAACTGAATATATGTATCAATGTAATATTAAGAATATACTAGGTTTAAAAAAACTGTACTATTTATTTAGAAGGGGATAATACTTGTCATATTCTTAATTCCTAATCTTTGCTAGGTCAGACCATCAGGGTTTGAGAGAGAGAGAGAGTGAGAGAATATACTTGTCATATCCCAGAGTTCGAGGTCCATAAGCTGCCCTCCCAAACCCTACTACATCACACCGATGAAAAGAGAGAGAGAGAAAAACACTCAATCCCTGTCCCTGTATCTGCACCATGTTTAAGGAAGATTGTTTGAACTTTACCTAATTCAATATTCAAATGAAGTAACTGATTTTTTTAGAAAAATATTGTTAACTTCTTCATAATCCTACCTCATTTAAAGGTAATTAATAATCCAGCCTCATTTAAAGGTAATTAAGATTGTTTGAACTTTCCCAATCTTTGCTAGGACTGACCATCAGGGTTTGAGAGAGAATATACTCTGTACTATTTATTTAGGAGAGGATAATACTTATCATATCCCAGGGTTCGAGGTCCATAAGCTGCCCTCCCAAACCCTACCACATCACACTGATGAAAGAGGGAGAAAAAAAACTCGCTGTCTCGTCGGGAGAGAGAACACTCAACCCTGCCTCCTCACCTCTGAGAGAGAGAGAGAGAGGAAGATCTCTGACTCATCACCTCTCTCTGTCACCCGCGTGCTAGATAACGCGCTCCAACCCTCCTACACAACATGTTCCCGTATACCGCAAGAAAAAAACATTCCCCAGGCGCTCCACACCTCCTCACTCCACTCCCTCAATCGAGTACTCCAACCCTTCTCATCCCCCTCCCACCATCCGATTATGCAAATGAGTCACAGAATACCGTACCAAAAAAATATAAGTCTCCCCCTCACTCATCTCAGTCATCCCCCCACCTCACATCAACATATCTATCGTGACATCTCAGGAAACCTCCAACTCTTCAAAATTATGTAAATGAGTGTCGCAGAAAACCGCACCAAAAAAATATAAGTCTCCCCCTCCACCCCTCACATCTCTCTGCCACCATCGAGTGCTCCAACCCTTCTCATCCCCACATCCCCCCACCCCCTCGTGTTGCAGAAAGCCGCATTCTCCCTTACTCCGGTGTTCATGGGTTAAAACCCGCCGGGGTCAAAGGATTTCTTTCGAGTAATAACAATTCATAGCAAACTTCTTTTGGAGGGAAAGTAAAGCCATTGGTCCGATGTCGATTGTGGTATGTAAGATAACCCTGTAAGGTTTGTGAAAATACCTTTCCCGGCAAAATTGTTAGGCCCTTTCGATCTCACTCATAGAAATTCTCGTGTGCTTATATAATCATTTAGTTCAGAAGGCGCACGTAAAATACAACAAATAAATAAAACTAGTAGTTGGACCCGTTTCTTACCCACGCAATAAAAATTCAAATACTCAAATTAAGACGTTTAACACCAAACAAATTATTGTCATTAATCCGACCCTGCTACTATCCATCTGTGTTATACACGTTTTAATTATAATAACGGAATAGAGCTAAAGAAAATATATATTAAAGTAAGCGTATCCGCATTTGCGTGAAGGAAGCGTGGATAAACACTTAGGGAAGAACAGCCCCCGGTCCACGTGGCTGAGATTTGAACCCAGAACTTCCAGCTACGAGCAAACCAAATATGATCCTGAAACTTGCCTCGCGCACCCAACGATTCAGATATATTGAATAATTGTTCGATAAAATATCTCTTTAAAATATTTATTAGTGTTGTGATTTATGAAAACATTTTCTTACGAACTTAATTGTCCTAGTTCCTACGTTGCATGAAATAAACTATTAATATTTCTAATGAAAAGTTATAAATGAAAAAATATGTGTTTATTATTACTATTATTAAACTATTAGGAGTGAGGATGTATATATTGTTAGCTAATCTAAATACCTGTTTCATATTCGATATAGATACAATTTAAATTCTAACACTTAACGAGGAATAGCTATTTCATATATTTGTTTGGAGTTTTGTACTCTAGAGGGTGGTGGTTTTTTGTTCCCCATGGGCAGCGTTTCAATTATATTAGTAACCTTTCGGGTTATACACACTTACGCTAATATGCAATGGTAGGGTGATTGTAAGATCAAATGGAGGACCTACAGTTTAACGTGGGATCTGAACCACTATGGAGGCCTGGCATTCCACACATTCACAAGTTGTGATTAATACACGTCTTGTCAGAGGTGAAGGAAGGGTTTGGCACTAAGATAAATCTGTGCCGTGACCGAGGATTGAACCCCGGACCCCTAGACCAGAAGTCTCAAAATAGTTTACTTAGTGAAACTTGGTAAATTTGTTTGAAACCATCATAAATATATTAACACAAAAAAACTATTCACACATGGACTAAATATATAAAATAATACTACTTAAAATGTATTGCATTTTTAGAGGAAAAAACAAACAAAAACATTAAAATTATTCTCACTGAAGAATGTATATTTGAAAACCAGTTTGGGACGTCAGTTGCAACACACCCTCATGGAACTGTGAGGGGAGCTAGCGGGTCGTTGAGCGGTGTAGGAAATGGTTTTAAGAGACTCACACAGTAACCGACCGGTAGACTCAAATATAAAAACAACGATATTCTCTTCTAAAAAATACAACACTTGATGTGCTGGTTCAAAAAACTGTTCAGGTGAAAAGGTATTAAATAATGGAGAGGGTGAAATAATAATTGTTTACATATTTTGTTAAGTTTATTTTTAATTAATTAATATAGTTTTTAAAATACGACCCTTTTTCAAATTATTAATTAAAATACATATTTTAATATTTAAAAAAAAAGTCTAAATTATTCAGGAAATAACCAAAGAGACAATCATTTTTGGAAACAGAGATATAAAAATTTTGAAAAGGTATTTTGGGCGTAATCATGGAAGAAAAATCATAAAAATTATTTTAAAACGTTGAAGTTCAATATTTTATATCTTTTTAATGGCTGGATTTAAAGAAACCAAATAAATGTTGTTGTAACAAACATACTTTATTTTAATAGGAGAAAAATTTACAAATCTATTAAATAATAACTACCAGCAGATTTAAGGAGGTTAGTAGTACAAGTATTTTAGATATTTGGTGGGAGTTCCCCCTTAATTTGTGGCAAACCAGGTCCCTCTGGAGTCCATCAAATAGAAACCACCCACTGTGATGACTGCAGTGGATTAGGAAATTAAGGGGGAACACCCATCTTTTTCTTGAAAAACTTATAATAATAAATGTCTAAAATATTATTTAAATTACCATTTAATTGTTTTGCATGCTTTTCCACAATATCTAAATTAAATATGGGGTTTCTCAACAAAATAAACAGAACTGTCTCAAATTAAATAGTATAAAAGTTTGCGTACAACCCAAACGGGTAGTAAGACGTGGTGCAAATAGTAATAATAGTATAAAGGCTATTAATTTTTGAAATCCAGGTTTTAAAAAAAGTTTTTACAATTATTTTTAATGATTAAAGTCCACATTTACTGTCTTTTATTTCATTTTAATAATTGAAGTTTTGATTAGATCTGGAACAAAATATCTTTTTTCTGAAAAAAAAAAACTATTAAAATACAACGATAGGTGGTACAATGCTTATATTTTTTAAATGTTATTAATTTACTAAACTAATACCACTGAAGATATATTATTATAGTTACTTCATGCCCTTTGCCTGACATAAAACTTAAAGTTTAAAATGTTTTTACTCTACAAAATAAGTGTAGTGTTTTTAAAAACATAAATTCTTTGATTTTTAATTTGAAGCTTTCATGGGGGTTTGAGGTTTTTCTACTGAAGCCATTTCCTCCACCGCTCCTAAGTTGTATCTTCGCGCTCAGTCCCATGAGGGTTTGTTGTGGCGTGAGTCCCAGACCTGTTCTACAAAAAAGGAGCTTTAACAAAGCAAGGCAAGTGTTAAGTTTTGGTAGTGACTTGACTATTTTGAAGAATGGTTCTCAAATTTAAACAACTATTTTGAGCAACAAACATAATTTAAAATATAATTAACGAATTATTATGTTGTTTTAGATAATACTATAAATTAATGTGGTAATTTCAAAAAATTAGTAGGTTTTTAAAAACTATTTAAAATAGATTACTATAAATATTATTTTAAAACAATTGGTGACAATGAAAAATAAAAAAATGTCTCCTTCTCAAGCAAAAAAGAGGAAGTTTTGTGTTGATAAATATGCGAAAGTAATTCCCAAGCCCAAGAAAGAAGCTATATCTGTTCAAAAGTAAGTATTAAATTTTAACATAAATTAAACTCTAAAAAGATAAAGAGTTTATAAATTAATAAAACACAGTTTCAGTTAATTCAAATTAATTATAAAATTATTCATACTACATGTTATTATCGTATTTAAATCAGAAACATTTTACAGATTATTTCTACATTTGCACCATTGTCCCTCGATACAAAGAAATAGACTACATAGCAAAATTGTATACTCACACTGCCGCCCTATTTGACCAGCGATGCAACACGTCTAGCACCTTCGGTCCCACATATACACACACACCAACTGTCTGAGCTACAACCTGAGCTCGCGACTGCGTTATCAAGACCCTCCACCATGAGATGTTAGTATCGGTGAAACTGGGGAGATGATTCCACAGTGATGGAGATGCTTCGAAAATCGTCTGTGTCACTTCTCTAAATATGCTCGGCTCATTCAGCACTTTGGCTACCCCACGTGTTTCCTAAACCCCCGCCTTCTGGGTATACCATATAATGTCATTTGGCCATGTGAAGAGCACTCTTGGGAATTGTTCGGTTTGGACTAGGTGTGTAGCGTCGATCCACGAGACTTTGGTATAATGTAGGCAAAATTCCGTTTCGGCTTATTATTAAACTTCTATTTATATTTTAAAACACTTATTTATTTTAAATCCTTTTTGGACATATTATACAAAAAATTTTTTTTTTTTTTTTTTTTGTTAAGATACTCTAAAGTGAAAATAAACTATTAAACTTTCATTTTCTTGGTTGATAATATTTAAAGAGAATATTTTGCCAAGGACTCTATAGTGGAAATATATTTTTAAATCTTTCATGTTTCTTGTAGGATAATATTAAAATATAATATTTTTCCAAACTCTAAAGTGGAAATATACTATTGTACTTACGTTTCCTTATTCGATAATATTTGAAGAGAATATTTTGCCAAAGACTCTGAAGTGGAAATATACTTCTAAACTTTCATTATCATGTTTGAGAGCCTTTAAATGAAAATATGTTGTCAAAGATTCTACTATGGACTTTACAAGAATACAAGATTTATTTAGGATGAATGAAATTAAATTTAATATTTATTTAATATATAAATTCTGTTAATAATATATTTTGAGTTGGGCCATTATGCCAAGGTCAACATGCGCTTATTATTTGTCGTTTAAGGTTTTAAAAAAATATTTTTTGTTAAAGTAAGTTCCTGAAAGTCATGAAATCGTTCAATAATTCTCGTTATGTGTGAGACTAGCTGAGGGACATATACATTTATTTGAAGGTATCATGCACATATAGCTTGGTTTACGCATAATATTATATGTTAATCTTGAGTTTTTTTAAACATCTGTTTCTTCCAAATTAGTAGGATTTAATTATTTGATTATTAGTATCCCCTATTTTTGTTGTCCCCTGGGCAACTAATTTATTTTGGAATAAATATTGATTTAGTGTATTCATGATTTCTAGATCATCTAAGAAATAGTGTGCAGATACTTCCAATCCTTCACTGTCTTGGACGTATTGCAATAAGCCTGTAATCAACAAGACTGATTGAGCGAACAAAGGTGCATTTCCTTAATAGCCTAAAGCTGTATGGGCTCATTGCAATAAGCCTAAAAGTTATATATTATATATAAATAATATTTATATATAATACACTCATATAACATATACTTATACATATATACATACACATAAATATAATATATACATATACAAATACATTATATATTACGGAAGTCTTTCAATTTGTAAATTGTTGTAATGCTCTGTGGGTGTGATGTTCCTCTTTCCTTTAACACTGTATACTATTTCGTTTATGTTCTTTGGTAGAATGTGCAGCAATGTCTTTTATCTCGTTTCAATATCTTCGAGTTTTAAGTAAATATTTCATTTTTATTTACTGTAGCGAGAAAGTCTATGCTGTACCCCCTCCCCACCTTTTTAAAGAAACAAATTAGCCCTTTTGCACAAACAAATCTATAAATTTGATTGTGGATATATTATAACCTAGAAAAAAAGTATCATGCTAGAAAATTACGAAGCTTAGCTCCGTCGGTAGTACCTCCACCTACTGAGCTTAGGGTCCCAGGCTCGATTCCTGGCATGACCGAGAAATGTATTATTGTTGGAATGTGGGTTTACCCTTTCACAGTGATGAATTGACGGCCGGGGGTTGGATGTTGTGTCTGTCCTAGATTTAAGATTAGAGTAGTTAGTAGAAAGGTGTATAACCTGAACAGGTAGTAAGACACACGGCGCTAAAATGAAAGTAAAAGTGAAAGCACCTACAACCTACAATGGCATCTGGTAACATATTTTGCGATCCACCGCTGTATTGTCTAGGTTCAGGTTACACACGTGTCCAGATCTACACTAACAATATGTGCTTGTGTGCACAGAATGTCTACATCAATATTCCACCTCCCCCTTTCCCACTACACAATCATAATATCTTTTTATGTCCTTTCTCACATACTTTTTTAAAATATATTTCTCCCCTTTGTTCAGACGTAATGAATTAGTCTTATAACAACTATCAAGATATAATTTGTAGGTCCCAAGTTCAATTCCCGTGTCCAGATGTCATTTTATAATTTAATTAATACGTAGATGAGGCTATAACCGTAATTAGCAAATACTCATATTCGACATCCTGTAGAAATAACGCTTGAAGTACTTTAAATACTTAGTTTATTAGTTCGGTATATCTGTACATAGCACACCTAGTGTAATTAATATTTTTATTAATTACACTAAAGAAATATCTTAAACAGAGGTAATGTACTCACATTTTTGTGGAGGGACAAAGGGAAACCATTTAGTAAGATGCACCCTTTGTTTACCCAATCGGGATTTGAACCCTGACCACGATTCTTCGTTAAAATAAACTAAGTGAGCTTAGTTTTTAAATCAAGTTAAGGTTAACTTTAAAAATGAACCGATGGCTTAGTTCGGTCCCGGGCTGGTCTGGCGGCTGAGGGGTAAAGTGTCAGACTTTTGTGATGGGGGTCCTGGGATCAATCCCTGGACCAGGCACAAATTTATTTCAAGGCCAAACCCTTCCTTCACCTCTGAGAAGACGTCAGGCCTCCACTGTGGTTCAGATGTGACCTGTGCGTTGGGCGGCGAACGCAGACAACTGTAGCGCTAGCGTCGGTATTTGGTCAGTGCGAGCTGGTCTAACGCGAACAGAGAGGATTAACTTGTAAGACTCGGATGAGTCAAGACCTCCTGGTATGGGTAGTCTAGCAAGTGAGTCGCCGTCCACCACGCACACTCACACGTCACGGGATATCATAGTGTTCTGTATCTCCAACAATGAACTATATACTTAACTCAGTGGCAACGATGTTATTATTGCTCATAAAACATATCCTCGGCCTGAATTACCGTTTTCTTTCATAATATCCGGAGAAGAATGTATACCTGCTAGTCCGCCCCTTCCTCCACCCTCTCTACCAAACCCAAAAATTCAGCCCAATACTTTCCAGTTACTCCACCGCTGACGAAGATAGGTCTTTTGGTCCCCAACGGAACGGACCGTTAGCATCCACTTTCACCTTATCCTCAGCGACACGAACGTTCTCAACATTATCTCTGTTGAGACAACGTTAAGCCTTCGCATACGACACAGTTGCCAAAATTACAGCAAAAAAGAGATAATCACAATCGAAGAGCAAAATTGTTTAGATGATAAAATATGCCATAAATTTAGGTAGACTAGTTAATTATTTTAAAATAAAATATTATATAATTGTTAGTAAAATATTGGGTGTTTACTTTCACATTCGTTCAGATACACGAGCCGCCACTGATTTAAAGATAAATTCATTTTAATTAGTGAAAACACAATTCAGCCTTCTTAACGGAAGCGAAGAAAAAGGATAGCCAAATATCCAGATTATTTAGATACATTATGTAATGATAAATAGATAAATAATAATTATTTATTTAGAAATTATTATGGATTTAAAAAAGGTCGTTAGTATATTTGAACAGAACAGCGTAATTACAAAAATAATGAGGGTCTTATCTGAACTGATGAAAGAACTCTCCGATTAAAACTGCAGTGGTTATAGGGTCGAGGGTTGGGTGATTACTTTCATTAGTATAAAATGACAGTGGCGACATACACAAGGAAAAATAACTTTTAATTATAATACAATTCAAAAACTAAAATTGTGTTTAAGGCAGGTCACCAGTGTACCACTAGTATTAACACCAGTGACTGTCACCAGTGTACCACTAGTATTAACACCAGTGACTGTCACCAGTGTACCACTAGTATTAACACCAGTGACTGTCACCAGTGTACCACTAGTATTAACACCAGTGAGAGTCACCAGTGTACCACTAGTATTAACACCAGTGACTGTCACCAGTGTACCACTAGTATTAACACCAGTGAGAGTCACCAGTGTACCACTAGTATTAACACCAGTGAGAGTCACCAGTGTACCACTAGTATTAACACCAGTGACTGTCACCAGTGTACCACTAGTATTAACACCAGTGACTGTCACCAGTGTACCACTAGTATTAACACCAGTGAGAGTCACCAGTGTACCACTAGTATTAACACCAGTGAGAGTCACCAGTGTACCACTAGTATTAACACCAGTGACTGTCACCAGTGTACCACTAGTATTAACACCAGTGACTGTCACCAGTGTACCACTAGTATTAACACCAGTGACTGTCACCAGTGTATTACTGGTATTAACACCAGTGACTGTCACCAGTGTACCACTAGTATTAACACCAGTGACTGTCACCAGTGTACCACTAGTATTAACACCAGTGACTGTCACCAGTGTACCACTAGTATTAACACCAGTGACTGTCACCAGTGTACCACTAGTATTAACACCAGTGAGAGTCACCAGTGAGAGTCACCAGTGTACCACTAGTATTAACACCAGTGAGAGTCACCAGTGTACCACTAGTATTAACACCAGTGACTGTCACCAGTGTAACACTAGTATTAACACCAGTGAGAGTCACCAGTGTACCACTAGTATTAACACCAGTGAGAGTCACCAGTGTACCACTAGTATTAACACCAGTGAGAGTCACCAGTGTACCACTAGTATTAACACCAGTGACTGTCACCAGTGTACCACTAGTATTAACACCAGTGACTGTCACCAGTGTACCACTAGTATTAACACCAGTGAGAGTCACCAGTGTACCACTAGTATTAACACCAGTGAGAGTCACCAGTGTACCACTAGTATTAACACCAGTGACTGTCACCAGTGTACCACTAGTATTAACACCAGTGAGAGTCACCAGTGTACCACTAGTATTAACACCAGTGACTGTCACCAGTGTACCACTAGTATTAACACCAGTGAGAGTCACCAGTGTACCACTAGTATTAACACCAGTGACTGTCACCAGTGTACCACTAGTATTAACACCAGTGACTGTCACCAGTGTACCACTAGTATTAACACCAGTGACTGTCACCAGTGTACCACTAGTATTAACACCAGTGACTGTCACCAGTGTACCACTAGTATTAACACCAGTGAGAGTCACCAGTGTACCACTAGTATTAACACCAGTGAGAGTCACCAGTGTACCACTAGTATTAACACCAGTGACTGTCACCAGTGTACCACTAGTATTAACACCAGTGACAGTCACCAGTGTACCACTAGTATTAACACCAGTGACTGTCACCAGTGTACCACTAGTATTAACACCAGTAACTGTCACCAGTGTACCACTAGTATTAACACCAGTGTACCACTAGTATTAACACCAGTGACTGTCACCAGTTACACTAGTATTAACACCAGTGTACCACTAGTATTAACACCAGTGACTGTCACCAGTGTACCACTAGTATTAACACCAGTGACTGTCACCAGTGTACACTAGTATTAACACCAGTGACTGTCACCAGTGTACCACTAGTTTTAACACCAGTGACTGTCACCAGTGTACCACTAGTATTAACACAGTGACTGTCACCAGTGTACCACTAGTATTAACACCAGTGAGAGTCACCAGTGTACCACTAGTATTAACACCAGTGACTGTCACCAGTGTACCATAGTATTAACACCAGTGACTGTCACAGTGTACCACTAGTATTAACACCAGTGACTGTCACCAGTGTACCACTAGTATTAACACCAGTGACTGTCACCAGTGTACCACTAGTATTAACACAGTGACTGTCACCAGTGTACCACTAGTATTAACACCAGTTACTGTCACCAGTGTATTACTGGTATTAACACCAGTGACTGTCACCAGTGTACCACTACGTATTAACACCAGTGTACAACTAGTATTAACACCAGTGACTGTCACCAGTGTACCACTAGTATTAACACCAGTGACTGTCACCAGTGTATTACATGTATTAACACCAGTGACTGTCACCAGTGTACCACCATGTATTAACACCAGTGACTGTCACCATGTATTACTGGTATTAACACCAGTGACTGTCACCAGTGTACCACCAGTATTAACACCAGTGACTGTCACCAGTGTATTACTGGTATTAACACCAGTGACTGTCACCAGTGTACCACTAGTATTAACACCAGTGTACACTAGTATTAACACCAGTGACTGTCACCAGTGTACCACTAGTATTAACACCAGTGACTGTCACCAGTGTATTATGTATTAACACCAGTGACTGTCACCAGTGTTACCACCAGTGATGTACACCAGTGTACCACTAGTATTAACACCAGTGACTGTCACCAGTGTACCACTAGTATTAACACCAGTGACTGTCACCAGTGTTATACTAGTATTAACACCAGTGACACCAGTATTAACACCAGTGTACCACTAGTATTAACACCAGTGTACCACTAGTATTAACACCAGTGACTGTCACCAGTGTACCACTAGTATTAACACCAGTGACTGTCACCAGTGTACCACTAGTATTAACACCAGTGACTGTCACCAGTGTACCACTAGTATTACACACCAGTGACTGTCACCAGTAAGTAAACACAGTATACACCAGTGTACCACTATGTATTAACACCAGTGACTGTCACCAGTGTATTACTGGTATTAACACCATGTCACCATGTAACACCAGTGTACCACTAGTATTAACACCAGTACTGTCACCAGTGTACACTGTATTAACACCAGTGACTGTCACCAGTGTACCACTAGTATTAACACCAGTGACTGTCACCAGTGTACCACTAGTATTAACACCAGTGACTGTCACCAGTAACATAGTATTAACTACTGTCAAGTGATTAGTATAACACAGTGACTGTCACCAGTGTACCACTAGTATTAACACCAGTGACTGTCACCAGTGTATACTAGTATTAACAACCAGTGACTGTCACCAGTGTACCACTAGTATTAACACCAGTGACTGTCACCAGTGTACCACTAGTATTAACACCAGTGACTGTCACCAGTGTATTACTAGTATTAACACCAGTGACTGTCACCAGTGTACCACTAGTAATTAACACCAGTGACTGTCACCAGTGTATACTGTATTAACACCAGTGACTGTCACCAGTGTATTACTGGTATTAACACCAGTGACTGTCACCAGTGTACCACTAGTATTAACACCAGTGACTGTCACCAGTGTATTACTGGTATTAACACCAGTGACTGTCACCAGTGTACCACTAGTATTAACACCAGTGACTGTCACCAGTGTACCACTAGTATTAACACCAGTGACTGTCACCAGTGTACCACTAGTATTAACACCAGTGACTGTCACCAGTGTACCACTAGTATTAACACCAGTGACTGTCACCAGTGTACCACTAGTATTAACACCAGTGACTGTCACCAGTGTACCACTAGTATTAACACCAGTGACTGTCACCAGTGTATTACTGGTATTAACACCAGTGACTGTCACCAGTTACCACTAGTATTAACACCAGTGACTGTCTACCAGTGTACCACTAGTATTAACACCAGTGACTGTCACCAGTGTACCACTGTATTAACACCAGTGACTGTCACCAGTGTACCACTAGTATTAACACCAGTGACAGTCACCGTGTTTACTAGTATTAACACCAGGTACCAGTACTTCACCAGTGTACCACTAGTATTAACACCAGTGACTGTCACCAGTGTACCACTAGTATTAACACCAGTGACTGTCACCAGTGTATTACTGTATTAACACCAGTGACTGTCACCAGTGTACCACTAGTATTAACACCAGTGACTGTCACCAGTGTACCACTAGTATTAACACCAGTGACTGTCACCAGTGTACCACTAGTATTAACACCAGTGACTGTCACCAGTGTACCACTAGTATTAACACCAGTGACTGTCACCAGTGTACCACTAGTATTAACACCAGTGACTGTCACCAGTGTACCACTAGTATTAACACCAGTGACTGTCACCAGTGTATTACTGGTATTAACACCAGTGACTGTCACCAGTGTATTACTGGTATTAACACCAGTGACTGTCACCAGTGTACCACTAGTATTAACACCAGTGACTGTCACCAGTGTACCACTAGTATTAACACCAGTGACTGTCACCAGTGTATTACTGGTATTAACACCGTGTACCACTAGTATTAACACCAGTGTACCACTAGTTTTAACCCAGTGTACCACTAGTATTAACACCAGTGACTGTCACCAGTGTATTACTGGTATTAACACCAGTGACTGTCACCAGTGTACCACTAGTATTAACACCAGTGTACCACTAGTATTAACACCAGTGACTGTCACCAGTGTATTACTGGTATTAACACCAGTGACTGTCACCAGTGTACCACTAGTATTAACACCAGTGACTGTCACCAGTGTACCACTAGTATTAACACCAGTGACTGTCCCAGTGTACCACTAGTATTAACACCAGTGACTGTCACCAGTGTACCACTAGTATTAACACCAGTGACTGTCACCAGTGTACCACTAGTATTAACACCAGTGACTGTCTCCAGTGTACCACTAGTATTAACACCAGTGACTGTCACCAGTGTACCACTAGTATTAACACCAGTGACTGTCACCAGTGTACCACTAGTATTAACACCAGTGACTGTCACCAGTGTACCACTAGTATTAACACCAGTGACTGTCACCAGTGTATTACTGGTATTAACACCAGTGACTGTCACCAGTGTACCACTAGTATTAACACCAGTGACTGTCACCAGTGTACCACTAGTATTAACACCAGTGACTGTCACCAGTGTACCACTAGTATTAACACCAGTGACTGTCACCAGTGTACCACCAGTGTTTCAGTGTGAGAGAACATTTCTACATTATGATGGGTGGATTAGTGGGGGGTTAAAACAAATTAAAATTTCACATTTTCCTCATTTATTGATAGCCACGAGTTTGGATTCAGAGAACGGATAACTTGGCTAGTGAAGGAGTTTGCTATGAACCTTTATATCACTTGTCTTCAATCAGTTTTTGAGATTTTGAAAAACAACCTATGGCCTCAAATATATTGCAAGGTGAGCAAATAAATCCAGAAAAAATGGAAAATTAGGAGTTTTGTGGTTAGGAAATGAATTGTTTGGAATTAAAATGTAATTGATGAGTAATTGGATGTTGAAATGCCTTAATTGTTAAACTAATTAAGATCCTGATTTAAACTCCAAACTCTTATTTAGCCGAAAATGTCAAACAGAACTAGGAAACGCGTAGGAATATATGTATGCCAATATTCGAACTTTGCTGGAACACGCTTAATTTTGAATAATATTTATAATGCAGTAAATTGTCTTGAATAATGAATATTAACAGTTTGTTCCATCAACCCCTGTAGGCTTGTAAAACGCCGCAAGATAATATACACCCTCCAGTTGTGGTGATTTCCATTATTCCACCCTCCCACAAGTCCCCCATGACACGTCCCTTCACCCTGAGGGGTATTTAACTTAATGAACATAAGTCCAACCCCCAGTAACCAGATATCCAGTATTAGTGTGCGCGTCTAACAACACTCTAGATGCTATCAAATATCTCTGTTCAGGGAGAGTCATACGTTACAGTGGTGTGATAGGCATATTAGCTATCTCCAGTCGAGATACAAGCCAGGATATATATATATATATAGAGAGAGAGAGAGAGAGAGAGATAATGGCTGCTTTTCATTCTAAAACCTTCATGTGTGAGTGTTGCCTCACAAGGTGCATACAAGTTATCAGGCCACAATGTTTTCTATATTTACAAGCTTCACATGGCCATTTGGTATAAGTGCATTCAGGTTTCTCATTATTTAAAAAAAAATCTCCTCTTCACGAAACAGTGAGTTATTTAATTGGACACTTTTAATTAGTTTTTTATTGATTATATTTGTTAAACATTTAAATACCTTAACTAAGTTTATAGCCAAAGAGTCTTTCAATACACTGAACTGCCGCTGACGGGAAGATCGAAGTTCGAATACCAGTTTGGTGTGCTAAGCACTTCCTCTCAATTCAACCATCTTCATCCCTAGAACATCCGCGTGCAGCCCGAACGGGTAGTCCCCTAGAAAACTTTGCTACTCCTTTGACTTATAAAAGTTTGTGTCCATATATGTGGACCTACCTACAACAAATTACCGGGGGTTGGACTTGCCCTTTCCCCGCTATAGGATGTGTGTCTTGATGTCCCAGCATGCTCTATAATATGTTTGACAATAGATCGAGTCTAAATGTTGTGCTGTAACATTCATGGTGTTCTTTAGGTATGTGAACAGGTTTGTGAAGTGGTGCACCTGGACATTTAATGGGAAGGGGGGCAGGGGGCTACGTGGGGTATCCCATATCCCCACTAACGTCTCATCTGCCCAAATTGGAACAATTTAAATAAATAACTGTTTTATTCAAAAAATTGAAAACTCACGTTTGTAGCAATCTATAAATAATTAATTCCGTTAAAATAAAAGTTAATTCTTTGTCCCCTATAAAAGCTAATGAAGCCTATAGCATTCCGTCTCAATTCGTTGACTAACCAGCTTTGGTAGCTTTGTCAGTTCAAATCCCAGTCGGTGTTCTGAAGTGCAGTCCCAAGTGTAACAACATTTAAAACTACTGATGCACTTGAACATAAGGATGGTTGTTGCTACTAGTTAATGTTATTTTCTTGTACCTCTATTTTGAAATGTTTCAAACAGTAAGGAAATTTTAGTCAAAATTAAATTTGTCCACAAACTTATTTACAATATATCAAAGATATATATTTTTCGAAACGGGAATTTTAAGGTAACTTTTAAGGTGCATACCTACCTTTTAAATATCAAGTCATAATCTTGGCATTAAAATTTAGCCAGTGTAAAAACCTATATTATTTGCTCCATACTGTATAAGATTTAAGTTTTTATTAATAGTTTTTGCTGCCTAGGGTAGAAGGTGGCAGTCGCCCCCCCTCCCCCTCAGAGTATCCACTGGGTTTCTTATAAATACCACTTTAGCTTTGTACAAACAACATTAGGTTATATCCTGAAATAAAGTATCATCTATATTGTGGTTCAGTCCATACTTTTTTTATTATTATTGGTTTGGTTAATAGAAACTGGTGAGTTGAATATGTCAAAGCAATCATTGAATAATTTTAAAATGCATCAAGCTTGCATTTATGGTAAATTTGTTTCTTTTATAGGCATAAATCAGTGCTTTTTCCAGTCTTAAGGTTCGACTCTGACGTCAACCTCTCCCTCTGTTTAACTTGGGGCTGCGCAGGCATCTACCTTGTGTATTCGTAGTACCATGACTTCGCACCACGGATGGCCGATTGAAGAATTTTAACATCGTGATATAGCGTCGGCGTTAAGTTGGTATTAACGATTTATCGTGATTTATATAATTGATTTTCATGTTTATGTTTGGGATTGAAATACAAAAAGTAGAAGGAGATTTATTTGCATTTAAATGAAGAAGTATTTGTTTAGCTTATATTCTCTCAAACTAAAAAAAGCAAAAATAAATCAATACAAACATGAAATAAGAATAGTTATTCTTGAAAATATTATGTTTTATGATATACTGGCACCCGTTATTTATTGAGCACTAATTTAGTTTTGACACTAAAATATTAGTTATTTGTAGCAAAATTATATTTTATGGTAGCTCGATTAATTTATTTTATAAAAGAGCAAATAGTTTTAAATAATTTCCTACAATTATGATCCAACAATAAATAGCGTATCAGTCAAAAATAAGTAAGAATTGCGTTAGGCTTTTTGAGTCAACTCGGAAAGTAACTACGATTAATGAAGAAAATACTTGGACACTGGAGGAGTGCGCACGCCCTTACAGGACACTGGAGGAGTGCGCACGCCCTTACAGGACATTGGAGGAGCTCGCACGCCCTTACAGGACACTGGAGGAGTGCGCACGCCCTTACAGGACACCGGAGGAGTGCGCACGCCCTTACAGGATACTGGAGGAGTGCGCACGCCCTTACAGGACACCGGAGGAGTGCGCACGCCCTTACAGGACACTGGAGAAGTGCGCACGACCTTACAGGACACCGGAGGAGTGCGCACGCCCTTACAGGATACTGGAGGAGTGTGCACGCCCTTACAGGACACCGGAGGAGTGCGCACGCCCTTACAGGACACTGGAGGAGTGCGCACGCCCTTACAGGACACCGGAGGAGTGCGCACGCCCTTACAGGACACCGGAGGAGTGCGCACGCCCTTACAGGACACTGGAGTAGTGCGCACGCCCTTACAGGACACCGATGCTGGAAGTACACCTCTACCCTGCATCGTGGCAACAAAAATTATGTTTAAGAAACTATTTGTATAATATTTTTTCATCACTCCTCCTCCTCCTACCCACAGCGTGAATATGCATTGGTTTGGTTCGTTTTGAAATCCTGAGAGGAATTGTTATGTTTGAAGGCATTAGTCCTTTTTGATTATTTTTCCTAGTTGAACATATATTTTAGTTTAGCGCCACGTCTTACTATATGTTTGGATTACAAGTTTATTTATTAATTTCACTTGTTTATAATGGATAATAAAGGTTGAAATAAGAGGAATGTTACCCGTATTTGTCTGGAAGGAGAGTATAAAACCATTTTGAAAATCCCTCAGTTCACCTAACTGTGTCTTGAACCCTTATATCTCCATAATCGGATGTACAATCTCTTGCGAGAGTATCGCCTTATACCATGGGGATACCGAAGTGTGTTTGAATATTGAGAAATTATCTGCTTAAATCCGCTAATATTATTATTATTATTATTACAAATTCTTGTTTTATAGTTCAAAATAATGCAAGAGGGCCATCTGGCGGGAGTTGCGCCACCTATAAGCTGGGGAGACATTATCCTGCCCCTATCACCTGCAAGTTCCGTGTATCCAGTTAGAGCAATGTCAACTCCAAACTGGGTAAAACGATATTTCACCCCTACCACTTGCAGGCTCCATTCAACCGGTTGAAGTTTTAAGGAAATCCACTTGGGATTGTGATGCTGTATCTATCCCGCAAATAGAACTATCTAACCCTGCATATAAAGGAGAGAATTTCGCTGTGGTTACATTCAAGCCAATCGGTGCTCCAAGGAGTAGAGCTCCTGGTGACCACGAAGGGCTCAAGCACCCCATCACAAGTTGCCCTATATCCTCCATGGCCATACCCTCCAAGCTTAGTCACTTGTACAGCCACACGCAGCAAGTATTTAGGAACACTGACCCCTGATAATTGGTGAACCTGTCATCATTGGGTTGCTTTGGAAAACCCCCGCCGTTTCCTTATCCTTGGCAATAGCTGTTGTCATCTCATCAAGTGAAATATCAGAATCACAAGATAAGATCATAAACTAAGCCTTAATTATATTAATGGTATCCCGAAGCATTGAGACTAGGTTGCTCAGTTGGAGTCCTCGTGAAGGTGCCCTAACCAGCCATCCCAGGCCAAAAGTGGGTACGGACTAAAATCCACCCAGTGTGTGGTGAGTTGGAGACCCTCTTAGCTCACTTCGACCCAAATTATGCTACAATGATTTGGCCATACGAATACCTGACTAGATGGTTGAGACAACGACCAAGTCAGGGAAGTAACAACGTTGCCAGGTGGATGGCAGCTTGGAGGCACCCTAAGGGGTTTTTGGGCTGTTAGATCTGAAGAAAAGCAGGCAGATAGCTCTTATCTACACTCCCCATCGGGAGCGCATCAAGGCTGATTCGTACCACCACAAGGAAAGGAGTATATTACGTTTCAAACCATATATAAAGAGTGGACAACACCAGACCCAATATTAATACCAGCTAGTTGGAACTGTACTACCTCCAAGCCGGGGAGATGGTGTTCCCCGGCACTATCCGTAGGCCCACCCAGCCAGTTGTAGCTGCACCAACTCTGAGAAAGGGGGATGGTGTTCCATCCCTCCAAGCTAGAGATGCAGGGCTGCATTAAACCAAACCCACTATAACTATTTTAGGCATGTATTTGACGATTTTTGGTCCCTTAACTGAATCCAGCCTTGAAATAGTGACCCATTAACTCAGTTAGGTGTAGGCTTGCTCGAAGGGAGAGAAAATTATTGCAGCCCTTTTATTACGTTGGCCATTAATTTGTTATCCAATAAGCAGACCCATAGGTGATAGTGATTCTCAGAACTAACTAAAGGAGAAAATAAATTATTTGTGAGCTCATCTTAAAGATCATGGGACAATAATGAGGTTAATTCTCCCCATCTGCAACATACAATTCTAAAAACAAAGGAACATTTACGAGTAAGTTGGAAACAGCGCACTTTGTCTTGCTCACGTATTAATATTCACCAAAAATATATGTGAGTTTAAAAGCGAATCAGGATCCATGAACATGAACACCTTTAGACAAATCAATTTGAGTCACCAATTTCAAAAATTCAAAGTCTGATGCCCGTGTGAAATTTTAGAAGGGGTGTGGTCTCACTGGGATGAAATAGTTTCAAACTTACATCTCCGATAGAATATCTAGTCAAGCTATTATATTTATTATATACAGTTATAGCCACATCTATATGTAATATAGTTTTAAATTAAATAATAACACCTGGACATGGGAATCAAACCTGGGACCTTTTTCTTAGGACACCAATGCTCTAACCACTTATATCCAGAAGTTGTCCCGTGATCAGGGTCATTTTACACTCATGATTTAAGTCCGATTCTGTGAATGACATGAGGAAATCATCGGCTACAAATGTATGGTTATGTAGGATTACGAGTTATAGATAACGCAACCTCCATCGACTAGGCAGATGTATTTTTACTACAAATTGTAGGAATGCACATATCATAATGGAATAAATATCTAGACTATTATATTTATTAATTATTTGTTAGCAGGGAATTGTAATTCTTCGTGCCAGACTTCTATAAGACAAAAATAAAATGTTGTTTCTTTAGTGTACTGTGCCGGTCTAGTAGGAATTATCCCATACATACAGACAAGGTTAACCCTCAGTAAGAATACGAGGAAACACGATTACAAATGATGGTATTCGACTTATAGAAACCCACTTGCTGTTTGTGCCCAGTGGCTGACTTTCATTCTGCGTAGCCATAATGCCTTAATGCCATTGCATTGTTATGTACAGAATTGATACGGAAAAATGAGTAGGATTTATTTTTATTACAGGAAAATCACAATATATAACATTAAATCCCAAAACTTCAAATGTAAATACAATCTACCACTTTCAACAGTAAAAATCTTAATCTAGTTTACAAAAGTCTCCAAGCAACATAAAACAATGTTTTCCAATGCCAACTTGAGCTCTGTCTCTAACAACCATCAACAATCACGACCTACAACTCGGTGTGGCCACGCTCGCATCCCCTCCACTCCAAGTTCAAACCATTGGCATTGTTTTTTCGATTTGAATGGTCGTATTCCCGACTTACTTTTCTCCAAGTCTTGTGCTAGTTTTAAAGTGTATAAAACGAGTCGCCCACTAACAATAAAACACAGAATACTTTATATAAATCTACTAAGCTGGTTTTCTATTACCGAGGGCCACCCGCATGACTTTACTTCGAACCGGCACTAGATTGGATCATGGCGGACGGAATCCTCGGCCGACCCAGACAAAGATAGCCCACGCCAGCCACCCAGAGGATCAAGATCACCAGATTGTATCATATTATGTCAACTTAAAGCTTGTTTATTTAGGACCTTGTGTTCACATTAAATTATTGTCCAGATTGGGGTGTTAATCAGAATAGTCACTTAACGACTGCTCGTTTTATAGTGTTATAGTTATGTTTTATAATTAGTTCTAAGCTTAATTAAGCTTACGAGCTTAAAGGTTGTAGCTCAGCTCGTGCACATATCATATGAGTAGCTTATCGACAGCTTATTTGTGGTATGATCGAGTTAGCTAATTAGTTGAGAGCTTAATCTTGCTCTGTTCAAAATTGTCTTATTTTTGAGCCTCAGCTATTCAGTTGACTTAATCGTAATTAGCGTTTATTTACTATAAAACTGATCTGTATGAGGTCAGCTAGGCATTGTGATGCTTTGTTAAAATATGTGCCATTATATTATACCTCTTAGTGAAACTCAGGGACGCCCGGACCTAGTTGCTAGGGAATAGTTCTGAACTGTTTAGGACCTAATTAGATCTGATTGGCTATATTTAATTAAGGTATCTTTATTCTAGTGTAACATACTTTGTTAGTTTAATATTCTTATTGACCCGGACCGGGTGGTTTTTCCACTTTCCCTCCCCTAGTTTAGGTTAAAACACTAAACTATTAAGAAGGTTAAAAAGTTAAACTAATTATTTTTAAAGGAGGGTTAGGTAAAAGTACAAAAAGTTTAAAAAAGTTATAAGGTGAAAAATAGTAAAAAGGGAAATAAGGTAAAAAAAAGTAGAAATAAATAAAAGTGGGGATGGTTTTCCACCTTATATGTCTCACATTCCACTTCTTTTGTTTTTTTATCAATGTCGGGCGAATGTTGGTACAATTTCTCTGAACAAGCCTTCTTAACTTTAAACTATTATAAGATAAATCCGTTTTTATAATGTAATTGTAATTTCTTTTTTATTCAAAAAGGTTTAAATTTAGACCATTATGAATTATTACTAAGTCAATTTAAAAGTTTTACCATCATTTTTAATTACTGTTATTTTTTTATCTTAACGATTTATTTTTATTAACTATAAAAAACTACACACAATAAAGTAGAAAACTATGTAATAAATAGTTCTAATCTCAAGGTAAAACATCAAATAAAGATCACACTAGATTTTTAATCGTAGTACAAGATATTCACTCTCACAAACAACTGTTAATCATGTCATTCCTCTACGATCTGGAACTCAAATTAAATTCTCTATTCACTCTACCACTCAACTGGTTATATTAATTTGCTAAACAAATATTAATTATAGATTCAAATATTTAATAAGAATTTTTAGAAAGATTCGGATTCGAAATTTTGAAGGTTCGTACAAGCTTTGTTATTTGAACAAATTTAAATGATAATTTGTTAATCTTCCAAACTTTAAGGGAGGGAAGTGACTTCAGGATATATCAATCCTTTACTTGCGTCTAAGATAGATCTGAATCCTGTTTGAGACCCAAATGGTACAAAGTCACTGTTTGTGACGTCATTGGGATAAAGTCACTGTGATGCCATCAAAACAAAGTCGTTTGTAACACGGTCCCTATGCTGGGACGTCATCAGGAAAGAGTCGTTGTTTGTGACGTCATCAGGACATAGTCACTTTGTGAATGCAACCTCCTCACCTCCACTAAACCACACAATGATGACGTTAGAAAGGCCTACTTGTCTTAACTGGGCGTAATTGACATTAATTTGACGTTAAGAGCATTTATGTAAAATGTCCATTTTAGCTGGGAAAACATGCTCAGGAGATTATTAAAATATTTCTGATTGAAAACTAAACCAAGTACAGAGAAAATACTTCTAGTCCACGTAAATCACGTGCCTGGACTTGGATAACAGAGAACAGAGATTCGTTCAACGAAACCGCCTAAAACAACAAATTCCTAAAAACTCGCAATTCAAAAATCTCTTGCTAATAATACAATAAAAATCTTAATAAATATATACAGCGAACAATATGTTGCTGATAGCAAATCTCTGTGAAATATTTTACAAATACAAAGAGGTGATATCAAGCGATCATCACAAGGACAGAGTTATTCATATTTCAAATAAAGTTTTAATTACTAACCCAGCACAACACCAACAAAAAAAAAACGCACTTATTAACAAATATAATTTATATCAAATAAAATGACTGTTGGGATTCTATTTTAATCTTGTACATGAAATATTTTACAAATACAAACTAATTTACATCAAGAATTCATGAGAAGTATAATGTCTTATAGTTTTCCACTCTCCCTCCACGCAAATGCGGGTTTACTTCCTCTATGTTCAACCTTCCCAATTCCTAACCCATTAGCGTGATTAGTACTTAAGCATATAGCCCGAACGGGTAGTAAGATGCGGGTATAAATTAATTAATTATAATTATCTTATGTCAAGGATGGTTAATACCTACACTATTTTTACACTTGATGTAAATACTACAAAAAAAGTACTATGGTAGATATTTGAAACTTGAAGTTTGTCGTGCATAGCGAGTAACGAACATTCTTCTACATAGAGACGGGAGACTACCACACATCAAAATAGACTAATAATCGCCTTGTGACACCCTCAAAATAACCAGGAAGCGTGCGTAAAGAACAACCAAGGGATCACAAGAGAAAACATAGTTTTATTTGAAATTAGTCAAATATAAAGGTAATGAAGATACATCATATATTTAAAAAATGGCATAGAGAGCCAATCTGTAGTCTGGCAATAAACATCAATCTTTGATTCTAACTTTGCCATCGTAAATATACATATTATATAAAGCCCCCAAAGGGGAAATAGTTAAAGTTAAACTCTAGATTCAAGTTGACCGCTGAAAATTTGCGAATGCAAATCCACAAAGCTTAATTTTAATAATATATACATAAGATAGCAATTATTGTCAAATTATATATATGAAATTGCGAACCTATAAAATTTACTTTAAATATATATATACAACAAATAATGTATTCTGTCAAAGCAGACACAAAGATAATAATGTTTCAACAATTGCCGTTGATTTCTACACCTAAGTAACAATGGATAATTTAATTTTATCATTTACTTTCAAGAGTATAAATATGTTTCGTAAACCGCCGTTAGAGCCTATACGACCTAACATGATAACATAATTTGATTTAAATATTTATACAATAATCTACTCAATTAATCCGTGCATACATTGTTCTAATAACGTCCCTGAGACTTGTAAAAATACTAATGTAAACACTTAACAGAACTAGGTGAAGATGAGAGCGCGCCGCAAGTACACAAAGTGTACTAACGCAAATCATGAATTCCCCTTAAAAACAAATATTATTGACTCGCGGTTCATCCGCGATAAACCCCACCAGAAAACCCATCTAGCAAGCATGATTAAGATAAAGTAAGCCCAAACAATAATTTTGAAAATAATCCCTCCCCATTATTTATATCAGAACAGCATTTTGACAAAAGTTTCCTAGCCCTAGTTTATATCGGCGCCCTCACCTTTGTGCAAGCCAGTGGTACAATGAGTGACGAGGTAAACAGTACCAGTCATTATATAGTGAATACAGCCTACACATGTTCCCAGAGGAGGGGGAAAGCAGTGCGGAAATAAAAAAAGAACAAAAGGAAGGGAGAAGACTAGCGCTCTCAAAGCTTAGCGGTCAGTCCAGTAACCACTCGAAGTTTACAGAACCTTCCAGATAGTGGAACCGGAAACGACCTTGGTCAAGTTAAGTCCTTGTTTGTTGTGGGCCGGGCTTCGATGACGAGCGAGGCGCTGACCAGCGTCTCGTTTCTGTCGATATTGTTCAACCCACGGGAGAGGATGTCCTAGTGTGCTAGTGCCCCATCAGACGGAGAGAAGCCAGGCCGGTGGTGGTGAGTGTTGTAATCCCATATTACTGGGTGGTATGCGTTAAATGTTGTTATTGGTTGTAAAATCGTTACAGCCTTAGAACATTTCAACCACGAATACGAATAAAGCGTATGTGTGGACAGAAGGAATAGCGGAATTGTGAGGGACTCCGCCCCCTGGAAATAATTTGCTCCCTGAAATAAAGTCCCCCCTTATCTATATTTCAAATCCTCTGATATTATAGAATATGAAGCTGAAAGATGGCCTTAAATCAAACTCCAAATTATTTATAGATGCATTCAATTTCCAATAACTTGCCCCGGAGAAGAGGATTAAATGATCAACTAGACTAGAGGCATCTTACTGGCAGAAAAAAGTTAGGGGGAAAGCTCTAAATAGCTTTTAAGGTCACCCAAATTACAAACATGTCTAGTGGAGGGAAAATCCTAATAGCTTCTAGATGCATGTCACTTTAAAGAATTTTAAGGTGAGGGCCACCCCAAATAGCCTAGTTTCTGAAATGATTCAATTTTCAACATTTTATCGGTGGGCATCCTAATTCCAAAAATTTCTATGTGAGGAATACTTTAAATGGCTTATAAAAGAATCTAATTTAAAAAATCAAGGCGAAGACTACTCATAGCTTCTAGAGTGAACCATTTTTCATAAAATAGTTGAAGGAGGGCCACTCCCAATAGTTTTTAAAAACAGTCTGATTTAAAAAAAATTGAAAGCATGACCATGGTTCAAAACATGTATAAGATCAATTAAGAATGAGGAACTATTAAATAGCTTTAAACAGAGATCTAACATTGTAAAAAACTATTTTATTTATAGTTAAGACCCTCCTATGAAAATGATCATGATCCCAGCACTAACTTGATCAAAACAAAAAATGCTCTAAACTTCGCAAACAACTGATGTTCATCTACACCGATATCATTGATTCACAGCCCGTGGGTGACATTTTGGCACCGCTTTTAAGTATTGTAGGTATCAACAACTCCAACTATATCTACGACACGCATAAAACCTTTGGACAACTTGCCTGTACTTAGGCAAGAAATTGAAAGCTTGAAAATCATTATAAGAACAGACACGGGTGAACCTGTGCCATTTGAGTTTGGAAAAGTGTGGGAAACTTCATTTTTAACGCTGATCAACAAGAACTGTCCCTACCAAAGCCACTACGTCAACTAGGTTTGAACAGGAATATATTCAATTTATCACAGTGTTATCTATCAACGCGGCCATCTAATAAGGAAATTTTTCAGTGTATTTTTGAATAGCGTCGTACCATTGTTGAAAAGTGGTGCTAAAGCTATTGGAAAACAGGCGATTCATACAGTAATCGACGTGCTCTCCAATATCGCAAATAATTGTCGTCCCTTTAGAGTTCCCCTAATGCATCGTGCCAGTGAAGCTCTAAAAAAACTTTATAAGAAATGTGGGAGAAATATTGACACTTATGTATGGTTGAGGCTATAAACGGTGTCGTAAGAAACCCCACTTCAGTCTTATTTCATTTCCCAACGTAAAAATATCACCAAAAAGAAGTAAGAAGTCGTGGATATTTTCAGTTTAGATATATTTTTATGCTCTTTTTCTTGCGAGTATTCCAGCAGCTAACTCATTTTCTTCTCCGTTCCATCAATGCAAACCATGTCTCATAGTTGATAATAAATCGAGTACAAACCTATTTTCTACCTCATGAATGTTTCAACCATCAAATTTTCCGTTACTAGTCAAAACGTATTCTATTTTGATCTTTCATAAACTATGTAATATTGAAAGGCTAAAATAATAAATTAAACCAAATGGTGGCGTTTTCACTGATATGGATCAAATTTCTCCCATCAACAACTGTTTTCACTGGCTATTTACAGGAGTTGATGTAATTTTAAGCCAAAAAATCATCTCACCGCTCAGTAACACTAATTCAAACAGATCGTACATTGAAACTTTACTCAATTCCAACAACCAGTCCAAGAGAACGCATCTAACCTGTGACCTTTGGTGAACAGACACCCCCAACTTGTTTGAAGAGAGTCTATCTGAAAAAATAATATGGTGAATAATTTGGGATATCTACACGGTGACGTGTTTAACCAAGAGTTAAGTGAAGTGGTCCGAACTCAAGGTTAAGTTGATATGTTCCAGAGACAAATTCAGTCTTGTGGATTCAGCAGGAATCGCCCCATTTAAAGTTCACGTCGTTCAGACCAGTCTTTTAGTGCGGCGTGTCCAGGTAGTTACGTCTGTCCTGTTGGCCCACCCCAAAACATTAAACGCCAGTCTCTCAAATTATCCACCACTCAAGTATCAACACGCTTACCATTCTATCGAGAGTGCTGGGGAAATCGCTATACTTACGTATTTATGGGGCAACTACCCAAACAATAAATCGTGGGATTTGTATCGAACGTGGTATTTAACAGAGATTTAATCAATAATTCATTAAATTCCCAGACGTACGACATGAGTAATTTATAGTTGTACGTGAACGGTGAACAAGTGCCGTCAAAACCTTTTCAGCCCAAATTCACCAATTGCGACTATGCCATGTCCATTATACGCTGTTTTCTTGAACGGATATCCATTTAATGAATGAGGCTAGTGACAACACAGGAGAGGCTTACCCTAAGGGGTATCATCTCATGATTTTCAACCTCACACCTAACCTGACCACCAATATAATATCGTATTGGAATTTGACGTAGCAGGGATCTCTGAGCATCGAAGTGAGACTAACCCAGGAACTCACCGAAATTTTCAACTGTATTGTGTTCGGGGAGTTTGCAAACATCATCACTATCGACAAGGACCGAAACATTGTGTCTGACTTAGGTAATTAATATAAACTATGTTATTTCCCATGTATACTCATTTAAATCATGAATGACACAGTGGGTTTCCAGAGCTACATCGACGACAACAAATAGTTTTCGTCAAGGCACTAAGTGTGTTATCTGTATGTGGCACATTACCTCACGCAGACCATAAGACGTGCGCTGAAAACAAGCCCAGGCTTCCGTTTTGTACTTTCGGGTGTTTTACTTGTTGATAAACTATGAACAACATGGCTCCACACACCAAGACTGGAAAGCATTAGGTTTTTATCTACAAGAAAGGCATGGGAGAATACATTGGCAATTACGGTTTATCCCCGTAAATTGTCGCAATTGGCATTTTAATGTAAAAATGTTTCCATCTGGTCTCACAGCACCGTACAACCTTGAGGCATAACCTCAAATGAAGTTACTGTCTTACGTACCTTCTATATCACGCCCAGAACATTCCAACGTTTACATTCCTGGCCCTATTCTCACCTACCATTCATACAGACAACGATGCCAAGGTGTTGAGATATTAAAACTCATATTTCAAGACATTGGCGTCCTGCCACCCCACAACGTTCACGTTCTGCCCCCACCCGTTTGCTATAAATGATCGTACCGACGTAACGATGCACTAGCCCTAATAATGACAACTATCAAAGTAATCACACGTCATGGAAAGCCAACAAGTTCCCGAAGACTTATACACCCCAAAAGCAAAACTGGTGAAGCCACTCGTCATAATCAGTATTTTCAACGGGCAGACCCGAATTGCGCCAGTTATTAAGGATTAAAAACTGTTTACTAATCCCGGACCCGAATTGCGCCAAGTCAGTTTAGGTAGTCGGTGAGGGAAGTGGGGGGGATGATACAAACAAAGATCATCGCAAACAAGCTCTCGCCCCGTCATGTCTTGCCTACCCTTAGTAAAGGAATGTTAAAACGCCCTAAGTGCCCCCAACAAGACTTGTAACAGTAGTATTGACGGAAGTCTGTCCAATACTTATTAATTGTCTCGACAACTGTGACTGTCCCGGTGTATTTTTTAAATATTTTTTCGGGTTTTGTGTGAACTGTGATAATATTAGCGAGAATTATTGATATGGAAAGGATTTATAGTGAAAAAGGGAAAGTTCTGATTGTCTATTATAATTATATGTATCGACAGGTGAATCAATTAAAGTTGACGAGGGAAGAAAGGTGGAGATGCACTAAAAAGGACTGCAAGGCTAAAATATTTACTCTTGATGGTGGAAACATTTTCTCGCGGACTGAAAACGAACACAACCACGAACCACTATTAGATCAAGAGTTGAACAGAAGATCCACTAGCAACGCAGTTAAGAGGAAAGCTGATGAGAGTGAAGTAAGGCCTTCAAAGTTAATCCACACAGAGGTACAGACACAGAAAAAAAACTATAAAAACATTGACCCGCAAGGACATTAAATGTATCACGAATAACATCAACTACACTAAACTAAACTAAAAACACTGCCAAGTTGCCTAAATTTTCCGAAGAAATTCAATTTGCCATAGATTCAATTGAAATAAAAACTATTCAAGACGAAAACTTTTTGTTGAGAAACGAAAAAGAGAAGGGGATCGTGACATTTTCTTGACTCGAATCTTGAGTATTTGTGCCAGAATGAAATTGTGTTAATGGATGGAACCTTTGAATACGCACCGAAACATTTTCTTCAGCTTTTTACTGTACATGGGTATTTCGAAGGGTCATACATACCTCTAGTATTTTGCCTACTTAAAAACAAGAAAAAGCAGAGCTACATTGACGCTATGAGAATCCTTAAGGACGGTTGTGAGAAGGGACAACTTCACCTTCAACCTTTATACATTGTGATTGATTTCGAGCAAGCGATTCACGAGTGCATTGTGTCGACTTTTCCACAAACCAGGATAGTAGGCTGTCGATTTCATTTAGCGCAAGCATGGTAAGCAAAACAATTTTATTTTACAACTTTACATGAATAATGTTATATAGTTTGTGACTTGATTATTATATTTTTCACTCTTGAAGATTTTTTAGAACTGCGTTTCACTACCGGTTCGAGTTATAGGCCTCCTTATGTACTAATTACACTAATAGGCTTTGGTATGAGATAGGTAGAATGCAGAGAAAGTGAATCCTAATGTGCATGTAGTGAGAGTCGAGAATCATTTAGGAAAAACCACCTTCAGTTCACTCGACCAGGATTCGATCCCCAACCTCCCTATCATCGGCTTGAATTTTTTTTATTCAAAGTGTATATCTGGAGAGTTTTTTCTAAATGATGAATAGAACTGTATAATCGATCTTCAGAAAATAATTGAACTATGGGCAGTTTACTAATGATTAATTTGAAAATAATTTAAAATTTCTCAAAAATATCTTTAACAATGTTGATTTAAACATAGGCTACATTTTGGGTGTATTTAAGATGAGAATTAATACTGTTTATTTGGTTTAGGGGGCAAAGTTCTTTTAAGGGTAGTAGATGACTAGTTTTCAAAAAGTCAAATATTTTGAAAATATTTTTAACGATTTTTTTAAATCAGCGTGCATTTATAATGAATAATAACATTGTGAGGGGCCTACTTAGTTTAGGGTAAAACAAACTATTTCAAGGATAGTTTTTTACCCCTCGGGTGGCCGGACGGTCTAAGGCGCAACTCTCGCACTAGACTGGCCCTTGAGACCGGGGAGGTTGGGGTTCGAACCCAGCCGGGTGCACTGAGGTGGTTTGATCCTAAATGGTTTCCCCACTTTCTCTCCCCGCAAATGCGGATGCACTTCCTATAAATTCAACCTTCCCTATACCTAACCCATTAGAGTAATTAGTACATAGGCTATAGCCCGAACGGGCAGTAAGACGTGGTGCTAAAAAAAAGGATAGTTTTTGGTGACTAGTTTTCAAAAACCAATAGAAACTTGTGCGCTTACTAAAATAAAACAAACATATGGTAAACAAATTTTAAACACTCAAATTAAAAATATTAGCCAAATAAAATGATTTATTATTTGGTTTTAACACAGAGATCCATATAAGTGTAATTATCAAATCGTCGAATAATATTGTCTCAACTGGCCCATTAATTAAAAAGTGAATATACGCTATGATAAAGTATCTGCGATTCTGTCGTAAGCCTACTTTTTATTTGTTATTCTTGGCCATTTTAAACATACGCCAGCCAAAAAAAGTTAAATGTTTTCCTGTCTGTGTGGGTGTCATCACATTTTTGTACATATGATTACGGCCACATTTTTTTAGCTAAGGTCACTGATATGCTATTTTGTAAAATATATTTATGATCGGTATTAAATCAGACTATGATTCAAAGAATGCCATATTCCTATTTTACTTCCTGCTTCCTTTTAATATTTTTATCATTAACATCCACTATGATTCCTTTTAGGTGGAGAAAGATTCAAAAGCTCGGTTTGGCTGCCACGTACAAATACGAAAACTCGGATGGAGGGAAATGGCTCCACTACTGTTTTGGGCTCACTTAATTGAGGCCCGAAGAAGTAGAAGACGCTTTCTGCGATCTGATCAGCATCCAGCCAGCTGATACAAAACTGACGAGCTTCTTAGATTACCTAATTGAAACATATATAGATGAGATGGAGCAAGCGACATTCCCACCGCGCATTTGGGCAGCTGACTCATTGGACTTATGGAGGACACCAAATGCGTGCGAGAGCTTCCATTCTAGATTTAATTCATCATGTGCTTCTCCACACCCAAACATTTTTGTCTTCGTACAAAATTTAAAATCGGTCCAAACTGACACGTACATTCGAATAACAGTGTAAGAGAAGGTAATGTACAAAAGACAGATAATAAGTCTAAGTTGAAACAATCATTCATTGAAAAAAAACTTAAACAGTTTAGGAATAGAGAAATAGACAGATTAAGCTTAGTGAAGTGTGTGTCCTCCCAAAACTCCTTTGTATGACTGGTTTATATTATGTTTGTTATACAATTATTTAGCATACATATAGCTATTATTGACAATGTTTTAAAAACGGAAATTTCACTTTGATATAATATTGTTTGATTTATATTTTTTGACTTGTGTCCTTCTTACTGCCAGACATAGCATTAATATTTGTTTATGTTCAGAGTTGGCGCAATTCGGGTCCTGTCTTGGGAAGGGGGGTATTGGCGCAATTCGGGTCCGGTCTGGGGGGCATTTTTAAGCTCTTGGCGCAATTCGGGTCTGAGCTAAGAGAATCGGCGCAATTCGGGCGAGCCCTTTTCAACACGCAGTTTCCGTTGGATGAATTTGACGCCAAACTAGTCATCATTCATATGAGTGTCAAGAACAACTTCACACCCTTTTTACAACTAAAAAAATGAGGAGTGAATTGTGTGGTGTTTAACCATAGAGAGTGGCAAGAACTTGGCAACTAAAACTAAGATTATAGAATTCAATATGAAATATTAATTGTGATAAAGATATTGAGAGTTTTTTTTAGTGGATTATAAACACTTTATTCGAATATATCTGTGTAGATTAGTTAAAGTGGATCATTATTGATTTTACATATATGATTGAATATAAAATATAATTAAAACAACACATTAAAAATGTGAGTCAGGCCACACTACACTAACAAGTAAAAATATAACACGATAAAATTAATTTAACAAAACTAAACCATATAGACAGTGTATCAATGACTAGGAGAACAATAATTTGTTGTCATATAATTAAAGGATTAATTAGAAAAATAGTTGAACTGTAAAGTTAACACAATGTTGAATAAATGAAAGTTATTGAATTCTATTACCTATCTGAATTCCCATGCTCCTTTTTCAGGCATCGTAGAGACGGCCTTATTTGAATTGTAACATGTTTCGGCAATCTACGATGCCATCATCAGGAGTAAATCAAATAAAAAATACACTAAGATATGGTCCAAGTAACTGGGCGTTGGCCAACAAGAAAAAAACAAGGTGGAAAAAAGATGGGAATTAATTATGAAAGTTAACCAATGTGAAGAATTAAATATCATATTTACCATTATATACTGCCTGAGTGAGTTGCTCCAGTTGATACCAGAATCAAACTGATTACAAACACGAACGGTTGTGTGATTGAAAACTAAGGTGTATAGTTTAGAAACGTATGGAACGTCATAGATAATGAAACAACATTAAAGGAGGTGAGAGATGACTTGATGTAGGAGTATAAATTGTTAATAGATAGATGAAATAATAAATAACTGTGGAAACATAAATTGAAAATGAGAATAAGGAAAAATGGAAGGTCCAAATCTTCACGACACTGGCCCGAACAGGTCATTAACTACTGAATGGAAAGGCAGGAACATAGGTTATTTTAATCTAGTATGTTGGGGAAGTTTTCTTAAAGTGTTGATTAGGGTTTGATTTTCGAATTGTGTTTGTTCGTTAAGGACGTTTTTGTTGTTGAGTATTGTGGTTTGGATGAAAATGTTTTCAATGCTTCAACAACCGGAAAACCTAATAGCCATATTCCTTGATGTAGAAAAGGCATTTGACAAGGGGGGCAATTTGTCCTTATACAAAAAATTATCAACTACAACTTCCCACCAGGTAATATCCAACTAATCAACAGTTAACTGGAAGACATAATCTTCCAAGTTTCTATCGAGGGCTCACTATCAGAAAGTGTGCATGTAAAGACAGGAGTACCGTAAGTGTCGGTACTAACTCCTTTTCTGTACAATATATACGTGGAAGACGTCCCAACACAACCAAAAATGACTATAAAAATGTTTGCAGATGAGACGTTGATCTAAACCAGAGAAAGAAATATTTATTACGCCTCTTCAGTATTACGACTCCTGAAGACGTTTAAAATCTGGCTCTCAAAATGTAGGATAAAAGTCAACATTACAAAGTCCGCACTAGTAGTAACTAGAAGAAGACTATTGCCACCAGAGAATTTTACCTAAATTCAAGAGGAAATTCTGTTCAAAAACGAAAACAAATACCTGGGCATAGCCATCGACAGGAAATTAACCTGGGTGAAGCACATTGAAGAAACCAAGAAAAAATGACGGTAGTATTCATACAATTGTACCCACTAATCAAAGGGCAGAAACTCAGCCAACAAACAAAGATGACAATTTACAAGTGTGTGATACAGCCCATTATAATCTACAGCTGCGTAGGTTGGGGATACGCAGCAAATACACACGTTACCAAATTACAAACGATGCAGAACATGATTATTAGGCTGATAACGGGAGTAGACGTAAGAACGAGGAGTGATCACCTCCACAATATGATTAACAGCAAGACAATCACAGAAATCTTCAAGGACAGAAGAAATAAATTCTATAAAAAAACAACAACACACAAAAATCCCATCATCAACTCACTGTGCAACTATTATCCGCAGGAAGTAATACCGTACAAACGTCCAAAGCTGTAATAACAACCAAAAATTATTTTTTTTAAATACCAAGATTCAAACTTCCCAGATCCAAGCAAAAGAAAATCCTTCCTTCCACATGAAATCAAAATCATTCACAAACTCATAATCAATTTCATCACTCATGAAGTGTAATATTAACTAATCAACAATGTATTCTATTACAGCAAATCAAAGGAACCAAGTCACGTAATTTTAAGTTTCATGCAATGAAGATAAAGGTCTGAGAAAGCAACCTGTAACTCGCATAACAAATCAGCCAAAGCTTCCCTTGCTTGTTTTTGAATCTAATGGCATGCAGGGAAGTGAAGACAACAGGAGAAACCCAAATATTATGGGACTTTTGACAGACTTTAGACTTCTGAGTGTGCATGGTGTTTTTCAACCTAATATTAAACTTTTTCCGAAGCCTTTCAAGGCTGAAGTTGAGTGATTTTTTCGCGGATTTTAAACGACTCTATACCGGTCTGTGTTTTAAACCGTTAAATTCATAAACCTTTGATTTTAACGTAAAATATTTCGGCCCTATCAGGGCCAATAATTCTATATTCCTTGTGATGATTCAACTTACAATTATTAGTGTCGTCGAGAACGGCCAGTGAATGGTCAGCCGACTAGCTGAACCCAGAAACGTGTGGCAGTGTAACAGTTAAACCCTAAAAAGTGTTAAATTTCTCCCCAGATCCGACGTAGACATCACTGAGGTGGAATATGAAGAGGACACCATAACCGAGGAGTATATGGACACGCCATCCACTGGAAAAGTACCACGGAGGTACAACAACTTGGACAATCACGTAATACAAAAGAGAACCAGAACTAATCTGTTTTAAGCTTTGAACTGGCCTCAACTTTAAAAAGGAAACACAGGACGAAACCGGGAGTTGATTTTCCAGTCTCCAAGGAAATTAGGGTAACTAATCAATTCAATGCACTAACTAGTGGGCAAGACATCAATGACCAACAGGGTGCCACCATGAAGTCAGCAGATGACACCCAGTATGAAAAGACTTCAACAAAAATTGTAAAAACATCACCGATAGTGATTACAAACGCGGCATAATATATCAATATAGTCAAAAAATCCTAAATTAGAATTTAAAAGATGACTATAAACTCTACTGTATTGCACAAGGGATTAAAATAACTACTATCTCCCTAAGGGACTACTCCACACTCTTAAAGCTTCTAAAGGAAGCTTCCCTTGAACACTATACATACATGTTGCAGAAAGATAAGTCATTTAAAGTAGAGATCAAGGGCCTACACCCTACCATGCCATGTGATTCCATAAGTTTGGAGCTCACTGAAATGGGTTTCAAGCCCATAAACGTGATACAATTGTTTACTAAATCTACCCCACAACAGCGATACTTAGGCCACTCCCAATCTTTGTTTTCACGCTGGAAAAAACCCAATCCATCGCAAAGATCTATGACGTTAGGGCCATAATTCACACTATTGTGAAGGTGGAATAGTACTTAAAAATCAGTGAGCACCGTACTTCAGTGCCACCGATACCAACGATTTGATCACTCCAAGAACTATTGTTCTCAAACCCCTTTGTGTGTCAAGTGTCTTGGGGAAAATTTGTCTACAGCATGCACCAAGATAGACAGAACCATGCAAGCACGCTGTGAAAACTGCAAGTGAGAGTATGCGGTGAGCTCTGTGCTAGTCAGAGAAATAGAAAGACGAAACAAACAATTAAACAAATCTACCCAAGGGGTAAATCAACTAACGGATCAAACTGCTCCGCCCAATCTGGTCACACAGCAGCTTAGGAGAAACACCAAACACCCGGCAGCGCACGCACCTCTGGTGAAACGTATAACATACGCAGTGGCCGTTGTCAACTTTCCCCAAAAATCTAGCAAGACCTATTCCAATACAAATAAGGCTTCCGACCTAAGTAATCTCTTTCAAATATTCAAAGACATTAATCTCTCTGACCTCCTTGCACATCTCAAAATGTACATGAGCAGGCTGAAAAACGTCCCAGACAAAACCACAAAGGCCCTAATTTTATTAGAAGCTATCATCGAATTCTAATGTGATGGTAATTAATCAAACACGTCACCCAGATGACTCCCTGAACGTAACGTTCTGGAACGCCAATGGAGTCCTTCAACAGGCCCACGAACTGGAACAGTTATTGCAGACCTACGGAGTGTACATAGCTCTCATTTGCGAGACACGCCTATCACCAACTAAAAGTTTGAACTTTTACGGGTACGACACTTACAGGATTGACAGGCCTACCGGAAGGGGCGGGGGAACTGCTGTACTAGTTAAGAAAAACCTCAATCACTACTACACAGTCTTACCGGGTATGGTGAACATATAAACAACCTCAGTGATAGCTCCCATACCACGGAGGGAGATAATGTTTAGTGCCGTGTATAGGAGCCCTTGGGTCTCATTCATAGCCCAAGACCTAAGCACGTTGATGGCAAGAAAAAGTTTCTTCACCGCGGAAGACATAAACTCCAAACACTCATTGAAACAGACGCATATCCAACCAAGATGGTCGTACCCTGTCAGAATATGTGACCCTGAATAACTATGTAGTTTTGGCACCGGAGGAACCCACTTTATACCCCTCCAACTGCAGAAATCTTCCGGATGTTCTAGATATCATACTTACAGACTTTAATCAACACCATGAAGAATTACATATTTTGAATGAACTGGTCTCCGACCACATCCTGGTTTTATATTGGCTCCTAATAAACAACAACCTCCGAAACTCCATCCTTAGAATAAATATCTCAAACACTTATTGGCCCAAATACCAGGCCAACCTGGAAAGGGATATACCGTAAGAATGGAAGGTAGAATCGACTGAAAAGGTGGACCACTTGCTTACCATCCTGACGTTAATGCTCCTTGAGGCTCATCGTACATCAATTACCTATGAAGCCCCGATAATAAACCTTAAGAGGGAGTACCTAGATCTAAACTTACTGATAGCATAGAAGAGGAAAGTGATACATGATTGGAAGACATCTCGCTATCCCAAGCATAGGGTAGTATACAATCTACTAAGGGCCCTAGTTAGCCATAGAGCGAAGCAGCTGAGAATGATTCATTGGAACGAGTTCATCTCAGAAACAGTCAATGGTGGGGACAGTATCTGGAAGATCACGAAACAATTAAAAGGGTGCACCCAGAGAACTAGAACTTTTGTCATTCATCGACGGCAGGGGATGACCTACACAGCCACGGAAAAAGCGGAAGCTATAGCGGGGTCTTTAGAAGACCAATTTAAGCCAAACAGCGTTCCCCAGGACGAGAAATTCTCAATAGTGGTTAAACACGAGGTGAATCTATTCCTTGAGGAACCTACTGAGGTGCCACTACCTCCAGTGTCCAAACTGGAAGTATAACAGGTCATAAGGAATCTAAATAAGAAGAAAGCCGCGGGATTGGATATAATTTAAAACGAGATGATCTGCCATGCCCCTGGTACTTCCCAGAAGGTTGGATGGTGGTGGAAGTAATATCCATACCGAAGCCAGACAAGGACTCCAAATTTCCACAGAACGTGAGACCTATCAACTTACTTAGCATTATTGGCAATATGTACGAAAAAATAATTTTCTAAAGGTTGAAACAATTTTCCCATAAACACCGTATACTCCCTGATACTCAATTTGTATTCCGGAGCCACAGTCCACCCAATCACCAGTCTTGTCGAAGAGAATACGGAAAGCTTCAACAGGAAGGAGACTACACTCGATGCTAACATGGACTTGGAAAATGCATTTGATAAGCTCTGGCACCCTGACCCGCTTCGAAAAATGATCACCTTCAAATTCCTAAAGGCATATATTAACACGGTAAGAAACTTCCTACACATACGCTACTTTAGAGAAAAAATGGAAGGATAGAGGTCAGCCTTTCACAACATCAGAGCGGGAGTGTCACAGGGATCTGTCTTATCATCTTTTCTCCACAGCATATATGTCACCAACATCCCCAGCAATACAAAAATTAGGATTAGGCTGTTTGCTGATGAAACTCTCTTCTTAGCTTCGCACAGAAACATCAGATATGATTTTAAACATATGCAAAGGTTCATGGAACAGATCGGTGAATGGCTGGAGAAGTGGAGAATAAGAGTAAACACAGCAAAATTCACTGCCATAAGAATATCTAAAAGAAGGATTCAGCCATAGGACCAGTTTAGGGTTCTGGGTTAAATCATCCCCTACTCAAATGAATAGAGATACCTTGGCATCACAATAGACTCCTGCCTCAATTGGAAACACCAGTTGAATACACGAGGAAAAAGGTGATGGGGATCGTCTTCAGGAACTATTCACTCTTCAAGAGCCAGCAGCAGAACATCCCAACAAAACTTCTCCTTTATATAAATCTAATCCTGCCACTACTCGTTTACGCCTGTGAAGCGAAGAACCTTGCAGCACCAAATGTATTGGATCAGCTCCAAATGGTTCAAAACAAAGTATTCAGATGAATACTTAGTGTAACAACAAGAACAAACAACGCATATATATATCCATGCAGAGACCGGGACCAAGACCCTAAGAGAGCTATACGAAGACCGGTACTGGTGACATTCAAGAAGAGCTGTTGGAGATGGGTTTCCCCGTGAAATTCATCACCCAGATGCTCTCCCAGTGGAAACGGGATCAGAAGACCGGAAAAAGACAGCTATTTCTGAAATTAATTGTTTCTCTGACTCCCAGGGAGCATACCGCAAGGCTATTCTCAATATAAGCCCTGTGCGGTGTCCGCGTCAAGGTGGAGAAGTACAAGTCTCCCGATGGCCTAGTTAAGTGCAAAAACTGTTTCCGATTTGGGCATGTGCGGAGGTATTGCCGTGGTAGCCCTAGTTGTGGGTTCTGTGGGGGTGACCAGGAGAGGGGGCTGGTGCCTGAAGGAGAAACAATCTCCCCCGAAGTGCCTGCATCGGTCAGGAGCCCACTCCTCGGCATGATGGGGGTTGTCCTACGTACAAGTCCTTGGTGGCAGGGACTGTGTGGGCCTCCAGGGTCAAGAAGGGTGAACGGATAGTCTAAGCGAAGGCCAGAACCCCACGGTCCAGGTTGTGGTACGGAAGGCGACCGTGACTACAGCTCCACCACCAACGTCACTGGTGAAATATTTTACCAGTGTTCTGTCAGAGACCAAAATCCTCCACCTTAGGCCGAGGCACCTGCCAAAGCCACCTTACCAGAACCGGTGCCATCCGGTTCTTCCCTTTCAATCGAGGACCCATCCAAGACCACTCCTCTCCCAATCCCAGCCATCACTATTCTCTCTCCCGCATTTTGAATCTTTATCCCCAAAACGTTGCCCGCTACCAAACCTTTCCTGACACTCCCCACTCAATTCATGTTGACCCTGCCAACTCCACACACAATCCACTCCCCACACCTACCCTAGAGAATGATAGTGTAAAGCTCAAAAATTTCATTGAATTTTACAAGGGCATTCCGGGTCTGGATTCATGGTACTTTTCATCGAGTTTCTTGAGAAAGGTCCAGGAATCTCCAAGGAGTAACCGTGACCACATGGTCATGGAGCACATCATCCTCTATCTGGTTTATAATGGAAGTACACCCAAATATAGGACCACCAGTGCTGAAAGAGCCCACGGTCACACTCTGGAACGCCAACGGGTCACTAGGAAGCAGACTGAGCTTGAAAGTTTCCTGGCAAAGAATCGTGTCGATGTAATGCTGTTGGGAATAATCCACTTGCCCTCCTCAATGAGGTTCTCGTTATTAGAGTTCATCTGTCATCGGAATGACCGAGCGGGGGATTTGGGAAGGGGTGGGATGTCGGTCTTTGTCCGGAGCGGCCTTGACCATCACATTAACTCGCGTCCTCCCCTTCAACACATGGAAGCAACGGCTATCAAACTGGTGCCCTCCACTAGCCCAGGATGATTCATTTCCATTTACTTCCCTCCCTTCCACTGGTTTGACCAGGCTACGAGGGCTGACATGGAAGTGCTTCTTCGAGGTACCATACCTATTTTAATCTGTGTTGACTAAACGCCAAGCACCCTTCATGAGGCTATAGGATTATGTGTGCTCATGGCGGATTGATCTACGATGTTATTGATCAACACAGCTTGGCAGCCTACGGCCCCCCAACCACCACCAACTTTCCTCAAAATCACATTGGTTACCCGGATGTCCTTGACTTCGTTGTCTCCAGAGGTATCAGAAGGCGGTAAGTGCAGGAGTCTCTAGTTGAGCTGGACTCGGATCACAGCCCTGTTTGTGAACCTTGGACGCGCATTGTCCTTCACAGACCCCCGAAAAACATGATTTTAAGCGCACTGACTGGGGCAGGTTCAAGAATGTGTTGAGAGATCCACTTCCCTCTCAATCTCATTGGTTTCCTGGACGTCCTAGACTTTGGTGTCTCCAGAGGGATCAGAAGGCGGTTAGTGCTGAAGTCTCTAGCTGAGCTAGACTCGGATCACAACCCCGTTCTTATGAACCTGGGACGCGCGGTGTCCTTTATAGACCCCCCGAAAAACCTGACCTAAAGCGCACTGACTGGGACAGGTTCACGATTGTGTTAAGAAAGAGGTTGGGACCCGCCCCTACCTTTCGAACGGCAGCAGAAATCGATCGCAGTGTGGAGTTCATAACTTCCACCATCAAACCATCAAAAGGTCGCTCAAAGCTTTGACGCCAAGGCACCGTCCTAAGAGGGCACCACAGGCTTCTTTGCCCGATTATATCCTCAGGCACGTCCGGGAGAAAAATCAGCTGAGGAAGGCTTGGCAAATCTCGAGGGACCCGTTGAACAGGGCCAACTGGAGCCGCAAAGTCTATGCAGAGCCCTGCTTTTATGGTGAATAAAAAAGCCCAATTTCGTTTTCAGGTTTCCCAAAAGCGGTGAATAAGCGGTGAATTACAAAAATCCTATTTTTGTGACGAAATTATCGAATTAAGACAAAAGCGTTAAAAAAGTTGTTTTTACCAAACTTTCGTGATTAAGGTTACTTTGTTGGGTTAAAACTAGACTTCCAGGACAATGTTTGAAACAGGTAAACTAAACATATTGAAGTGAAAACCAAAAATTAAATTTTGTTTGGACAAAACAGTAAATAACACTAGTCCGCAAAAAAATGTGCTGCCAACTTATTAAAAAAGTAATATTTAGCGGCAGCTGGTCCGGGAAAAGTATGTACAAGTCACAAAGACAAAAAAATATTACACAAAAATCATCTTGTTACTTCACAAAAATTGTGACTATATATTTAATTCTCAATTTAGGCTAGAAAAATACAAAATAACTACTCAACATCACCAAACTGCAACATGCAGCTGGTAACAATGTTATCGACTTTCATTGTGGTTCTGCGGTCTGTTACTACTAAACTATACCTAGAAAAATATCGTTCTAAATCTGCATTTGAAATCGGCAGCCACAACGCTTGCAAACACTTTGTTGCGAAGTCACTGATCATACTGTCTGTCTTCAGCCCTAGCCGCACATTCTCAATTTTTAAACTTTCGATGCCATCAATTTCTTCCATCAAAACTTTCAATTTTTTACACATTTCAATGTAGAAAAAAGACAAATCTCCATCGTAGTTGACAAAAAAGGCCAGTACTTTAAAATTAATCTTGACCTGCTCTATGTTAGGCGTACTCCTACTTAGAATATTGGAAAATTAAAAATGCAATTTTTAACTTAAAATATTTATTTTTCAATATCCCAAAATATTAGCGCGAATGCCGAAAATCGCGACTAAATCGCGATTATCGCGGACATCGCTTAAAATCGCGAATATCGCGCTAAAACGCCGATTTCGCAAATTATCGCGACAATTCTGAGCATATATTTGCAATCAGGGTAACCTGAAATGTGAACATCTGAAAGAAAAAATGCCATATCTAACATTCGCGAATTATCGCGATCTCCACAAACGCAGGGCTCTGACTATGCGGTTCGGAAGATGGTCCGAGAATACCGGAACAGTGTCTGGGAGGACAAGATTGAGAGCCTGTGGCCAATGACGAATAACTTGATGCGGGTACCTGTGTTACGCCCTCTCTGTTTCCTCTTACTACCCGACCAGTGAAAATAATAAAAGGGAGAGAGTGAATCTAAGGTACAAGTTACAGGGAAATTATTAGAAATATTTAAAAGCAACAATATGAGAAGTTTATTCACATTAATAACAAGATCGCAGATAACAATACATGGTCTCATTATATCATAATGAGTTATGTTGGAAATTAGACTCGGTGACACAACAATACGTCGCAGGTATATTTACTGAAAAGAAACTTGAAATCCAATCACTATTCAAACGGTTCAGTCTATATGAGACAAAAACAATATATATAAAATAGAATAGAAGGGCCTAATGGGCACCTTGAAAGAGTTACGAAAGTTTCGTTATACAGAGAAAACGAAGATATAAGTTACGTTACTTTAACTCAAAAACATTATATATGGAAATTTAAATAACACGAGAGTTTGGCTACAGACATTTGTCAAACTCCCGTGGGACTATCTGAACTTGACTCAGAATACGAACCTAGACATACATTAGAAAAAGATATTTACATAAGAAATAATTAATGAATGCCATCGTTAACCCAAAAACAAAAAATTACCAAATACTTTACTATACGGTCATTCCAAAAGCAAATCAAACAAGAAACGTAAATTCGAAGATTAGAAAAATTCATTACAACTATCAGCAAATTCAAACATATTAACTTTTAACTCGTACAAACATAAAATCCATTAATAAGAGTGAATGTTTTATATTCAAAATATATTAGAGTAGAAAATAAGTTAAAGTCCAAAACACGAATCGCCATAGTTACAATTTGATACAGATTACAAGTTCATCCTGCCATTGTCCAGGTCGGACATAATGGTCCTTCGTCCATCGTCGACGGTAAGATAGTCAATATTGCCACACATTCATAGCCATTATATAAGGGTTTCATTGCACAAAAGGGGAGGTGGGATACGCATTAACACGCTAGGTGACGTCAACGATGTCTTGATTTAGTCACGTACGCAAATATTTAAACGGCACCATCAGAAAATTCGGCAGTTTTTTCAATCTTCCGATGTTGTATAGGTGGTTCTTCTTCTCACCACCAGAGGTCAGGAACGTAGTTATTCCTATTCGTCTTCAAAGTTGTAGAGCTCTTGTATCCGCAAGTTGCAAGCAAGGCGCCGGGACGTCTTGTAGATACATTGAATCACGCTTGCCCCACTCGTCGTGTTAGTTCTCCCGGTGTAGGCCAGCCATGCAGCTTACTAGTACAGGCAGAATTATTTGGTGAGCACACGTACAAACTATTAACATAGAATTGGATTTGGTAGTGAAATATATTGTCCATCATTGTTAATTATGTCTTATCAACCTACATGAACTACAACAGAGAAGATTACTATTGTAGGGTTTATAATTGAGATGTATATATCAGAGCGGGTAGTATGGTTTACTACGATTCGTGCGTCTATGTCAGCATGGGGCGGTGTCCAATTGTAACATATTACAACGTAATGTTACACCTGCACCAAGGCCGCCTATTGTTGGTCGTATAGGAGTGGCCAACTCCGACCAGGAGAAGGTCGATGCTGTCGCTGAGCACTTAGAAGCGCAATTTGTACCGACTGACAGCCCATCAGACCCGGTGCACGTTGCGCACGTGGCTCAGATCATCGCTGCGGTCTCGTACAGAACCTTGGATGAACCTAAACTCATAGAGGCGACAGAAATTTGGCGGGCGATAGCCGCTTTGAGACTAAACAAGGCCCCCAGACCCTACAGTATCATAACATGGTCCTCAGAAAGCTGCCCTTGGAGGCGATTAACTTCCTCGTGGAGTTATTCAACGCCGTCCTGCTCCTGAGTCACTTCCCCGAGCTCTGGAGGCACGCCAACGTACTCTGCTTTCATAAACCGGGTAAGGACGCCGCCCTAGCTTCGTCCTACCGACCGATCATCTTGCTCGACTGTCTGGGCAAGTTGTTCGAGTGACTACTACTGACGAGACTGACCCAACATTTTAGCAAGGCAGGAATCTTGGTGGATGAGCAGTTCAGCTTTCGGCTGAAACACGCTACGTCTCACCAACTCGTCTGGCTCGTGGAGCAGGTCACGAGGAACTTCAACATCAACAGGCTGACTGGTGCTGTCTTTCTCGACGTGGCAAGGGCCTTCGACTGTATTTGGCACGAAGGTCTCCTTTTCAAACTTCTCTCCCTGAACCTGCCCTTCTAACAAGTTAAGGTTGTTCAATCTTATCAATCCCACCGCACCTTCTCCACTACTTTTGGGAACGCCACCTCCCATGTCAGAAGCATCCGGGCTGGAGTGCCACAAGATTCCAAAATACCCAGACACAGTGTTGGCACTGTATGTGGATGACACGGCTCTAGTAGTGGAGTCGGGGCGTGTGCAGATAGTAGAGAGGTGTCTCCAGACGCACCTGACGCAGTTGGAGGGGTGTCTGACCACATGGGGAACAAGTATTAACGTGGAGAAGAGCATAGCAGTGCTCTTCACATTGAAAATAAAGTTCTACAGGCTAGCCCCACTGCTGCTGTTCGGAAAGAAGATCAGATGGGCGGACAGTGTTGAGTACCTGGTACTTACGCTGGACACCAAACTGTCCTTACCACTACACTGTAACGAAAGAATTAACAAGACGAGGCAAAGGCTGGGAATCCTAGGTCAAATGCTTAACAGACGTAGCACCCTGTCTACAATGTATGGTTTGACACTATACAAACAGTTGTTCAGACCTATCCTCGACTATACGTGTTACGCTTGGGGCCACCTGGAGGATACGTATTTGAGAAGGATGCAGGCGTTCCAGAACGTGTGTCTGAGGGTCATTGTGCATGCACCTTGGATTTCCGGAATAAGACTCATCATTCTGACCGGGATATGCCTACCATCACAGACCACTTCCGGAAGCTGGCACAGTCCTTGTAAGACAGACTTCCCGGTGCCACCAATCCTTATATCCAGAGGCTTGAGAATTACGTCATCGACCTTGAGGGTGCCATCAATGTTCCCAAGGCCTGCTTGGATAAGCGATATGTGACGAAGAGTGGTTTGGGATGCTCTCACTCAGTCCCCCATATAGTAGTGTCTTCGCACATAACTCTGATAAAACCCTTATTCGGATTCCCAACATACTTTTTGTTTTCTCCCACCAATATTAATAATATATCTTTTTCTTTGTTTCAGAAACTTTGCAAAATGTGACAACCCATCTGCTAGATTCTGAAACCACACGGTGTGACCAATTGGTCGGTACGTGTTGGAACTTGCCCTCGTGCTCCCCATTCAGGGTGCATCAGAGCACGTTAATGTGATGTTATGTTATGTGATGTGATGTGCAAAGATCACACTTGTTTTCGAGATTCACAGGAGGTCGGACGCGTCTGTTGTTCCTGAAGAAGACTGCGAGGACACCGGAGAGGAACCCGAAACCAGACAACGAAGTTAGTCGCATCCCCTACACAACAGAGTCTGAGACGGTTTGTGCGGGGTATTAAGCTTCGTTGATCCAAACGGTGCTACCCAGTAGCTAAAAGACGTAAAACGCGGCTGCCTGCAAACCAATATCTTAAAGTCATTGACCGTCTTGGGGATACTTACAAAAACAAAACACAGGGAGGGAGAGCCCTCATTGTACCTCACATCCATGTGCCACTAGCCTACACTTATCATGGCAACGCAAAATTGCTGCTGCACCACTTGACACAAATGACACAACACTAATTTTCACCAAAACACAATCAAACAGAAATGCCAACTTTTCAAACTCTGAGGATAGCTCGGAGACAACCAACATGGAGACAAATCACGACAGCAATAGTTCATTTACCCTATTTGACACACTGAAACGTAAGAAGAAATGTAAAAACTCAGACAGGACACAATCCAAGAAAACCATCACCATCGTCGACAACGAATATCAGCCACTGGACGCTGAGACACAAATAAATAACGACACACCCTCAACACAGACAGACAACAACAAGAAATAAAGACTTCCACCAATCGTTAATGTAGGGACGCAAAATTACAAAAAAATCATCAAGATAGCCAAAGACACTGAGACCACCAATGAAGTAATCTACAGTAAAGACGGACTGAAGATCCAAACCACCTCGATCAACGACCTCAAACTATTACAAACACTCCTAAAATAAATTAATGAAAAGTTCTATGCTTACTCACTGCTGCAAGACAAGCCGGAGAATGTAGTAATAAAGGGACTGCCACCAAAGACCCTGAAGACATCAAAGCAGAGCTTATAGACTTAGGCTATCCAGTAACTGACGTGTGCCAGGTTAACCGAAAGGCAGAGGTGACTAACACAACTCAGACTGTCACACTACTCCCGACACTATTGGTCTCGTTTGCTAAGACCGAAGCCCACACCACTATCTTTGGAGTTAGGTACCTTAATGAGACGAGAGTTAGGGTAGAATACTACATCCCTCCCAGAAACACGATTTTTCTATGTTACAAGTGTCAGCGTCTTGGGTACACGAAGAACAACTGTTCGAACATGCCCAGATGCGTGAAGTGTCTCGGAGAACACCTCAACCCCAACTGGCCCAAAGAAGACAACATGACACGGGCAAGATGTCTTATTTGCAAAAACCCCACACGCCCAACTACAGCAAATTCCCAGTATATATGCAGCTGTTGGAGACCAAAAACAATCAACTAAACTCACGACAGACGTGACCCACACAGACAGTGCCACCATATACAACCGCAAAAAACTACCATTCTATCCCATGCACCCATCAAATTGTCCCTCCAACCAGCCAACCACTCCCAGGCCCAACAGCTAAACAAACCGCAAAGGCAGCATCCATCTACCGCTCATATAACCGATGCTACAGATCACAAAAACAGACGCAACAGACGGCGCAACAGACGGCCACAACAAGAAAAAACCATTTCCCTACTCTCAAACCTAAAACACCATATCAACCTGCTCAAAGACCTAAACATATTCGAATAGTCACACACTTCAGAAAATACCTCAGAGAGGCAACTGACATAACTGAAAACTTATAATACTGCTAGATGGAGTGACCGAATACTTCTCGACCGACTTTGACTACCACAAACGTGACGGTGATGAAATACATACTTCGGGTCTTTATATGGAACGCGAACGGGTTGCTCACGCAAGATAAGGAGCTAGAAGATATTTTAAAACTAATCAATATCTAAACGCAGGAAAGAATATCTACTCTTACGGCTACACTATTTATAGAAACGATAGGCCCCAAGGCACGGCAGGGGGAATGGTTATGTTGATCAAGATTCATCTACCTCACTACCCATATCATTTTCAAAATATCCAGAATATAGAAGCTACTGTAATATATGTAAATACTAGCAGTGGAAGTTTACGGTTCGTGGCCATATACAAACCCCCGACTAAGACGCAACTACCACAAGCATCTGACTAGATCACCGACACAAACAAACTGTTTTTGGTGGGCGATCTTAACTCTAAAAACACAATTTAGAACAGCGGAGTAGTTATCGGGAACGGAAGAATATTAGCAGACCTGGCAGACACTCACGGCTACGTAATTGTTGCCCCAGACGAACCTATACTTTATTGCCCATATAATTAACACAGACCCGATATCATTGACGTGGCATTGACCAATATTAGTGTAACCACTGAGGATATGACGGTATTAAAGTATCTAGATTCGGACCACAATCCCATATTGTGTGAAGTTAGGACCAACACTAATTTTGAGATAAAGGGACTCAAACAAACGACAGCAGCGTGTGACTGGAACGAGCTTAGGCAAACATTAGAGTAAACTTTACCATAAATTCAGAATAAATAATCTTTAGAACAGGCTGACGCTACCTTAGAAATCTTCATGACCACAGTTCAAGAAGCCTAATGGTTAAACACCACTAAACCACCTATACAACACTAACTACGACAACAAAACCCAGATTAAGGCCTTCTTACAGCCCTGAAATGGGGAGTGAGAAGGGACTGGCAGACCTACAGAACCCCACAAAACAGGACGACCTACAACCGGCTTAGAGATCAAGTTAGGAGGAGAGTCAAGGACATCAGACTAAACAGATGGGACACTTACGTCACCAAGTCCGCAATCGACAGAGACAATTTGTGTAAAGTAACACGACTAACAGAAAAAAGACCGTAGCAGTTATCCATGGGAACACGTTATGGCTTATGAAATCACAGAGATAGCTGAAGATATAGCCGAGGTTTTAGATAAACAATTCAAACCAAACGACGAACCATAAGATCACGACTCTACCAGATACGCGACTAGAACATTCAGGGACTATCTGGAAGGACCAAACGACACCAGGGCAGAGGAAATCACTATGGATGATCTCACCACCACTATAAAGACCTACCTATGAATATATTGACAGGACAAGACTACCTGACCAACGAGATATTAAAACAAATGACAGAGAGAGTGGCAATAGCGCTGTCAAACCCAGTAAGTACCCGATGTTCCCTCAGAACAAAAGGTCGATATGTTTACTAACGACCTTGAGTAAAGTTTACGAGATATTAATTTTCAAAAGACTGAAAATAATAAATGATAGGCTAAGTTTTGTTTCAAACCCTCAGTTTGGATTTAGAAACCCCATTCCACCACCCGTCACGTGGTAAACATAGTATAAGACGTAACCAACGCATTTAAAGAAAAAAACTCGTAATAGTTATTTGCCTAGACGTCGAGAAAGCCTTAGACAAAGTTTGGCTCCTAGGACTCATTCAGAAATTGACAAATTTTAACTACCCAAAATGGTCAATTTTCTTGATAGCCAGCTTCCTCAAATGGTGAACGTTTCATGTGGTTATGAACAGCAAAAGATTGCAGACACACACTGTCAAAGTAGGAGTACCAAGCGTTCAACACTAACACCACACTTATACAACAATTATATAGCAGACATTCCCACTCACTATCATGTTCAGGCTAGAATTTTTGACGATCACACAATGTTCTATGTAGCCAGTTAAAACATAAACTATGCATCACTTGCTATGCAAAGATACCTCATCCTCTTCCAGGACTGATACTCAAACTTGATTATTATAGTAAATCCCGTTAAATCAGCAGCCGTGATCTTAGCTAAAGTTAGTAAACTACCCCCCACCCCATTTATCCTATTCGACAGATAGATTTCACTCCAAGACGAAGTCAAGTACCTTGGGATCACAATAGATAGGAAACTCCCCTGAAGGAGTCATATAGATAATACTAATAGTAAAGTAATGGGTAAATTCATACAACTGTACTCACTGTTCAGAGGAGGGAATGCCAACTAGAATACTATTACATAAGCAAATAAACACGCACTTGGAAACTTCAGGTAGCACAAAACAAAATACTAAGGAACTCACAGGGCAGACCGATACACTAGTAATGCCAACATACACACGATGACAAACTGACGTCAACTACAAGAAATTTACCTGGACAGAAACAAAAAGTTCTACGACCAGACTGAAACGCACGAGAAAGAACTTGTTAGAGGACTCGGACAGTACGACCCAACTGAACCACGACACTATAATCGACCCAGGCTGGCGTAGTTGAACACTTATTTATTCTATCTGTCTAAATGGCTACTAAAATAAAAAAACATTAAAAAATTATTAAATTCCTAGTTGATAATTCTAGAATAAAATGTATAAAACAAAAAAACTAGATGTAACATTCCTAGTAGAATAAAAATTTACCAATACTTGACAATCAACTACGCCAGAACGACATTAAACTCGCCGACAGCCTCACCACCCCATATATCCTATTCTTGATCCAACCCTTAACACTACCTTCAAGCACAAATCACACATTTCATGCCATACTACCTTTGTCATGGCCGGACAACACTGGGATAACCGACTAGATTTTTTAAGAGTCAGAGAATAATACTGGTGCCGGGGTCGCCCCAGGTGGGGAATGGAAATGTATCACCTCCAGACTAACTCCCAAGAAAATAAAACCCTACCAACCCCAAACCCACTCCCGGTTTTGACCTAATAACAACTTTCATATTCAGCCACAATTACCATTATACCTTAAACACATCTTCCCCCATCCCAAGAAAAAAAATCCTCCCTATACTAGAGACCCAGCGCAAACATTCAGGATCACCTATTGTCATTTCAAAGTGTAATGTATAGTAATACTCTTGTCATTCTCCTACAGGTTTATTTCACTGGTTTCACTCCATAAGGTATATTATTTCATTCACGGGGTTAAGATTCATGACAATGACTCGGTATTCAATCAATAAATCAGCCCTTTCTCTTGATAAGCTATATTAGCGCTTCTGTTAATTTAGAGATTCAGAGTCGAGCAACAGCCGAACGGCAAAAATCCCTCGACTGGACTTGCATTGGAACTCGATTAATAGTGTGTTATTGTGCGAGATACGTGTCTTCAGATCTTTAGCTTACGAGTAGCGTCCAACCGAGCAACTCAACGAAGTGGTTCGGGCTTATTCTGAACCGACGGTGAATCTGGTGATCTTCAACATAAGATTTCAGCGGTCATCGACTGCAGATACTGTGAGTATTCTACAAAGTAGACTTAACTTTAACGGGCTATAATTTGAGACAAAGTGACAAACTAAATCTACACATTTAACAATAATTACGTGAATTGTTGTCAGCCCCTTTAAGGGTGAACAACAGAAGAAAATAGACAAACATTCTTACAATGTACGAGTACATCAAAAGAGACAGTTAACCAAGGATTGATCCAGATACCTTGATATTGAGGCAGAACTTACTGACGAAGATATGGGCACCAACAATCAATTCATTTCAGCAACCATACTGGAAAGGAAACTTTTATTTAAATCCAATGAGGACAAACCTCCTAAGGAAATCAGGTGGACAAATAATTTGAAACTTTATCATACAATGGGCATACATTGTAAAGTTCATACTTACCAAATTCAAACTCCCAGGGAAACACCACAGAGACTCAGAAACCCAAACCTAAGATACCACAATAGTTATCGCAGGGACGGAAAACTACTCAAACATAGTCAAATCGATTAAAGCAGCTTTGGTGGGGACTTTCAAGGCCTCCTAAATAAAAGATTGCTCGAAAATTCATACTACAACAATGGAGGATTTCAAGGCTCTACAAGCCCTGCTCAAAAAGACTGGGCAGGAATTTCATACTTACACAATGCCGAGAGACAAACCCCTCAAAGTCGTGATCAAAGATATTCCACCGAACATTCCAGTATTTGTCATCAAGGAAGAGCTACAATTATTGGGATACACCGAGACTGACGTGCGACAGTTTACTTCACGGGCACAGAATGAAAACAGCCTACATGACAAATTCAAACTACTCCCAATATTTGTCTGTACTCTTACAAGAACAGACAAAACCTTTCAACTGTTTCAAGAGACATTCATAAACAATACCAGAGTAAAAATTGAACATTATGTACAGGCCCAGAACTACGTACTACAATGTCACAGATGCCAGAAATGTGTACATTATAAACATAAATGCTCAAAAAACCCTATACGAGTCAAATGCTTAACATTTCCCTTGACCTTGGAATGTTAGAGGAAAGACACTGCCACTCCAGCGAGCTCTGTGAATTGTGGAGGCAAACACACAGCAAACTATTCAAAAGTTCAGAATATCAAAAACTGAATATTGAACAGAGGAAGCAGAAGAAGGGAAAAAAATTACCTTTACACAAACGGTGACTTCTAACAACAAGGACTTTCCTTCCCTACCCCAAATACAACAGCACCTATCAACCCTAACACAATACCACGTACTTACAGATATACCCTACTGAATAGAAGGGATGATCAGGTTTTACATCAACCGACAGGACAAAACCGCTTCACTAGACTTCAAAGAGATAGTAAACATATTCAAAGAAATTGACATTTGTGGACTACTAATCAAAATCAGACAGGCAGAAGACAAGACTACGAAACTAATGATTCTTCTAGAAGTAACCATTGACTTTTACTTTAGAGGTGATGTAGAATAAAATTCAAATGACAGGAAAAGATCAACTTAGGATTCTTGTATAGAATTCCAACGGGATATTACAGCAGGCGCATACATTCTAGGACTTACTACGTACTTATGGGATCTTCATAGCTCTAATATGTAAAATATATCTACAGGCAAGCAAATGGTTAAACATTTTAGCTGCAGCATCTACAGAACTGACAGAAATCGTGTCAGGGGAGGTGGGACAGCTGTCCTATTCAAGGACTATCTTCCACACTATACAGCCGATATCCATGTCCCTGAAAACCTCGAGATTACGCCAGTAGGCATCATTACAAAAATGGACCTATCATTTTTGTGGCTCTTCTAAAATGTTATCTTGACAAAGTTACGGAAACCGACAAATATTTATTAGATGGAGATTTAAACATCAAGAATATTCCATGAAAAAGTCAAATTACAAAGAGAAACAGATGAATACTGAGGTAAGCTACAACGTGTTAGCACCATAAATGCCAACATTATATCCCGGAAATTACCTCTATAGACCAGACATCCTCGACATAGTGTTAACCAACTTGAAAATTACGATGGAAACATAATCAGTACTCCAAGAACTCGACTCTGGTCGCAAGCCTATACTTTGCGAATGGGATGTCAACATAGAACATAAATCCAACGGGCACAAACTGATGGTAAGGACAACTGACTGGACAAAATATAAAATTGAATTACAAGAAGTACTCCCAAGAAATATAGATATAAAAACAGAGGAAGATGTTGATGCGGCCAAAGACCTATTCACGACGAAAATACAGGAAACCTTCAAACTTAACACCACGATTTCTCTGAAACATCAATACCTGAAAATTGACCACCCTGTATTAAACTATATGATAGCCTTAAAAAGAGAAGCGCCCAGGGACTGGCAAAGACTAGGAACACCACAGGTGCGAACCAAATACAATAGACGAAAAGCACTGGTTAAAAGAACGATCAATCAAATCATGAGAAAAAATTGGAATACCTTCGTCACGGATACAGCCAATAGCCTTCAGAAATTGGACAAAAATAATTAAAGGGAGTTATGAGAAAAAACAAGTATGCCAGCCATTAACGGGCAGCAGGGGATGGCCTACACTAGTGTGGATAAAGCCAACGCGGTAGCGCAATCTTTAGAGTGTAACACCGCCCTTACTCTTCCCCGAAGAATAAGGCTGGCGCACAACGGACAATAAGAAATAACATAAGAAATACAATAATTGCAGAGGGCTGTGAGGATACAAACAAAAGTAAACAGGCCAACCACGGGCCCATTTACTTATATTCTCCATGAACTCACACCTCTATTATGTTGATGTTCATAACAACAGGAAAGGCGAAGGATAAAGCAGGAAACCTTGATTTAGAAGACTATATGTCATTGATAACAATTTGTAGTTTTATTGGTTGAGAGAATAAACTTGAACATATTATTGAAATACGTAATTTGGTTGTACAATCTTGAATTACTTACAATTTATGTAAACTTTAGCACACGATCATAATATCGTAATTGACAACAATGAATAATGAACCTTATAAGCCCGCAAGGCTAATGAGTTAAATGACGACAATATTCCAATACAAATTCTGGCTATGCAGACAAAAAATGCTCCTTACGTAACGATAATACAAAACTATTGCCATATGGGCCATTCAGTTAAAAAAAGGGATCATACAAAAATATTTATAACTTTACATTTACAATATAAAAACTTCCCACTGCCTGATGGGCAATTTTGATATAAACAATTACCCACAGATATCCCTGTTATATCAGTCGCGCAAAGAAAAATATTCCCTACAAAACAATAAGTATAGACGCCATATTGGCGATGCAAAACAAACATTCATTAGTTAACATATGATTCCTGGTAAGGTAAAATATTCCAAGTCCAGAATAGACTCCAACATTTATAGTGATGCTAAAGTTCTAAGTCCAATACGTTAGGCATATTTATAAGTCGAATACGACGAAAAAGATTCTAAGTTCAAAATGTTTGACATATTTATCTAAGCCCAAATATTTTGGCATAATTATAAATTAGATATGAAGAAAAGATTCTAAGTTCAATATATTTTGACATATTTATCTAAGTCCAATATTTTGAAATAAATAATTACAAGTTAGATATGAATAAAAGATTCTAAGTCTAATATTTTTGACATATTTATCTAAGTCAAAAACGTTCTACATATTTATGAATTATATACGACAAAAATATTCTAAGTTCAAAATGTTTGACATATTTATAAGTCCAAAGTTTTGACATTATTACAAGTTAAATATCAAGAAAATATTTTAAGTCCATAATGTTAGATATTTTTATAAGTCCCAAGTTTTGACATTATTACAAGTTAAATACGAAGAAAATATTCTAAGTCCAAAACGTTTTGCATATTTAAAAGTTGAATACGACGAGATAGATTCTAAGTCTGAAATGTTTTCAATAATAAAGTCTATATCTCGTCGAAGAGAGATTCTGTACCTTGCAATTATTTCCTGGACACCCAAGGTGTGTCCTAGAGGACAGCCCTGTCAAGAAGCACCGTCCATGTTGAACAACACCAGTATTTATATGATTATACAAGCTCAAAGGGGGGGAGAAAGGTAAATACAAAACATCGGTCAACACGACAAAATGACGAGAGGGAGGGGTTAAAATATCAAGGTCAACACACGCGTAGCTGGTAGAGTTTACGTAGACCAATTAACTCTGGCATAACAATCCATTTTGCGCAGGCGCGTCACACACATTATCCACACCCCACCCCGAGGAATAGAACACTTTACAAGTCCAAGATTTTTCCTCGTACAGTTGATCGATATTTTGGTAGTGGCAAGTTGTTGTCTTTTTCGTGAGTGGGAAACAGTAAGTTGGCGCAGCAATAGTTGGGCACTTTGGTGAGTTTTCTTGTATTAATCCTTTTTTGGGGCATATACTCTCTCTAAACACAAACTCTAATGTTTTTTTCAAAATGTCACCGCTAGCTCCGATGAAAGCAGCAGAGTACGTCTAGTTTATTAATTCACTTTTAAACATCACACTTTTTCCTCCAAGATATATCATACAGCGTGCTTTAGATTTAAAGCTCTTTCAATCCAAATAATATATTGACTTTGGAAGGAAATCATTACCGAAACTGCCCAGACTGAGTATGTAGTCGGCGGGCGTTTCACCTATAATTTTATGGTTGAATAATTTCTGTAAATTGTTAAATCCTCGAGATTTACAGGTTCTTCGGACTTTACCTCCTCCTACTCCTCCTGTGGTGGTGGGCACGCAGGTGACTCTACTGACTGGTAGACAGACGACTCTGACGATGGGTACGCCTGTGACGTCTGTTAGGTAGACGACTCTGGTGGTGGGTACTCTGGGGCTGGGTACGCCTGTGTCTCTGGGGGCGGCGACGGCGGCGTCGTGAAGGATGGAGGTGCCGCTGGTGCGGAGCTCGGGAGGGCGGCGGTGGTGGTCGGGGCAACACAGCTACCACGTCCCTCTTGCGGAAATTGTAAACGGCGCACGTCATATCACACATGTACGTCGCATCGATTCTCTCATAGGGTAGTACTTCCATCGCTCTTATCGTGTGACAGGTCGAATCGCAAAACTCGATATAGCCTCGCTCCTCTATTTTGTAAATTACCTGTCTATCACTCACCACCACACTGTGAACATTCTCCTCCGTCATATAGGCACGCCCCTCAATCGTATGTTAAATTAATATAGCCTGTTCTAAGCACGGTGAAAGTTCTGTACTAACCGCATCGCTGCTCGATGGTAACTGCACCGCCGCTTAAACGCGTTCAAAGTTCACAATAGTAGGTGAACCAGGTTTTACTCCGGCGCAGGTAAATACCAGTTTTTCTTTATTTAACTCACACACGTCTTCATCTGTAAGAGTACCAAACCGACAGGGTAGAAATACACAAATCTCGCCGTCTAGATATGCTATTAGGCGTCTCCCGAACTTTGTATTGACGGCTTTTAGTTTATCCACCGAGTACTTTTGATCTACGCCTAGATCACACAATTTTACGGTCTGCACGGCATCGACAATATTTACCAGCTGCTGTAACTTGTCCATCTTGACCCGCTCTACAAACGTTAATAAATATACAACCAAGCGGGGGCCCCTCTTTATACCCTCCCTCCCTCGTTCGACGTCACGATCTATTCTTGTCTCGACTGGTCTGCCCACCAACCTGACGCCAGGGAAAACCCGTTGCCTGGTCAATGACCTCAATATTACTCTTGTCTCAACTCGTCTTGTTGGACCACCATACTGGTGCCAGGGAAAACCCAGCATGATGAGGTCACGACATATTCTTGTCCTGACTTGCCTTGTGTATCCGTCAACCTGGCGCCATCATTCGTGGGCTCGATCTATTCTTGTCTTGACGACCCGCCAAACTGTCGCCATGTGTTCAGCCCTGATATATATTTACGGCCATTACTTATGAATGTTTATATACGGAAACCTTAAATTTCTTTGTTGTTTAAGAAGTATCGGGGGGTCGGGTACACGCTATGGCAGTTGGAGGTAATGGATTCATATCTCGCTTGGGGGAGGGTGATTTTATACTCTCCCTCACACCGCATAAACTCTGGAACAATTATACCTTACTCCTCTGGTCCATGACGGATACACACATCCGTGCATTATGAAAGACGATACTAAACAAAAAAATTTAGTAGACTTTTGTGCCTGAGATAGCGGCCCCTAACTGCGGAATTCCGTGGCCCCTGATTGTGCATATGTCAGCTAGAGTTGCGACATAACACGCAATGATTACGTCATAGGAAAAACCCAGGTTGTCTGGTCCATGACGGATACACACGTCCGTGAATTGTGAAAGACGATACCAAACAAACAATTTTAGTAGACATTTGTACCGGGATAGCAGCCCCTAGCTGCGGATTCCGTGGCCCCTGATTGTGCATGTGTCAGCTAGAGTTGCGACATAACACGCAATGATTACGTCATAGGAAAAAACCCACGTTGCTGAGGTCACGGTCTATTCTTGTCTCAACTTGCCTTGTCTGCCCGCCAACCTGGCGCCAGGGTTGCGACATAAAACGCTATGATTACGTCATTGGGAAAACCCAAGGTTGTGGAGGTCATGATCTATTCTTGTCCTAACTTGTCGACCCGCCATACTGGCGCCAGGAGGGGGAAGTGAAAGGCAGGGGAAACATTTATCACACTCTACCACGAACGCTCGTCAGGAGAGGTTCGTGCCGGACAGATCCTTGTGCTGGAGGAAACCCCCGACAGCCATGGCGCGAGGTTAGTGCCGCTGCCTCATGCACCCCCAAATAAACTACAACGCCCTAATCGATGAATAGAAACTCCAACATCTCTATCCTACCAATTAATTAACAATAATTAATCAGCAAGAACCAACATGTACGTGGTTTCACGGCTGGAGGGGAGGAGGGCCAGGAGGAGGGGGAAAGTAGGTCAGGGGTGGGGAAGGAAGGGCGGGAAATAACAACCAATCAGAGAGCGAGGAGGCGTGGTCACGTGACCCAATTTCAACCAATAAGGGAGCTGTTCCCATTAATCATACTAGCTACTGGAATCCCCAACATTTGTGGAATTTCTTGAAAACTTTCCAGATTTTCGCTCCAGCGCAAGTGGGCATGCCGACTAAATGTCAGGCTCGGCTAATTCTTGTCCACCATATACATTTGCTCGGGCATGAAATCGCTTGTACACGTCTCGAAACACAACAAGGTTATTTGGCTTGGGGCGCATTCAGAGGACTAAGATACCCTTAGCTATGGTGGGAGGATGTCATGGGTTCTAATTTCGCTTGGGTGATTTTCTACTCTTCTGCAATGCTAGTACACATCAACCCCATAGATTTAAGATGCGCTGCTAAAAATGTGTTGAGGTCGGGGTTTTCTAGATACCGTTCAACAACCCTAGTGCAGGGGTTCGAGGTTTGAATCTCTGTCTGTCACGAAAACGCCTTGTTGGTGGCTAAGTAATAGCTTTTGCTACCACATTCGATGAGCTCAAGAGGTCGAGTGCCAGATAACGGACAATGCAGAGTTAACGAGTCTGCATTGGGGTCGATGCTATTAACAACATGGCCTACGGTTAAAACCAGATGATGAAATGTGATATTTCCGAGTCCATGAAATTTGGGGGTTGGTGGCGGGTGAAAAAGAGAAAGGAAGTACAAAAGGGGTCATGACGAGATGCGGGGTAGTGAAAGGCAGTCCGACAGGAAGCAGTTGTTCATTCTACGCCACGCCGCCATCAGAAGAGCTTCGTGCTCCACGCACGACGCTACGGACCTTATACTAATAAACAAATAAATAAAAAAACTCCAACACTTCAATCCTGCCAATAATTAATTAACAATCATTAATAATTAATCATCAAGAACCAACACGTCCGGGGTGGTAGGGAGCGGGGTTGTAGGGGAGGAAATTTCATAAACAGCACTTGGGAAAAGAGGTCAGAATGAGGGGAGGGGGCGCTAGGGGAGGGGTTTATTTATAGCAGCCAATCAGAGAGCGAGGGGCGTGGTCACGTGACCAATTTCAGCTAATAGGGAAAGTTTACTGATATGCCAAAATCACTACTGCTCTGGTATAGAAACCGAGTTTAACGGCTGGGGCGTCTTTGTGCTGACTATATGACACCCTCTATCCACAAGAGTTGGAACTAATTTATCAAACAGTGTGGTAGCCATTCTGTAGGTATATCCTGAATGCGAGCTGACGACATGGAGTTACTTTTATTACATTTTGAGTGGATGGTAATCATCGTTATGGATGAAAAAAGAAAGAGAGAATATGTGAGTAGGGAGGGTCTCAAAATTTCCTAAGCTAGCATAAGGTTAAGGGAAAATAATAAATATTAGAGAACCACTGTTCTATAGGCACACATCTTCAAATATTTCCCTTGAAATAATCCCTTGACGTTCTTGGACAACGGTGGTTGAGGTCTTCGGCCCCCAAATCTCCTTTGCCACTTTTATAGTACAGCATACCTATTAATTTTCTCAGAATACGCCACTGGAAGGAAGTAAGGTCTGGCTAGGGTAAAAATATAAATTATTTTTAAAAAAATCCTAAAATCCAAACCTCCCAGATCCAAGCAAAGGAAAATCCTTCCTTTCACATGAAATCAAAATCATTCACAACCTCATAATCAATTTCATCACTCATGAAGTGTAATATTAACTAATCAACAATGTATTCTATTCCAGCAAATCAAAGGAACCAAGTCACGTAATTTTAAGTTTGATGCAATGAGGATAAGGTTTTGCGAAAGCAACCTGTAACTCGCATAACAAATCAGCCAAAGTTTCCCTTGCATGTTGTTGAATCTAATGGCAAGTGGGGAAATGAAGGCGCTTGACTGGACTCGTTCTCTTATCACGGACCTCATGCAAACATGGAACTTTAGGCTAATTAATCTCAATTAAATATTTTGCTAGTTGTTCCGTGCTTCTCTCGTATATATTACATTTTGGGCTTAACTCTTAAAACTTATAAGTTACTCTACGTTCTAGATCCACCTTTGAGTATTGTTGTTTTTGGGGCTTCTCCCATTTAAATAATATGTTTCCAGTGATGATTGGTACATGAGTGTGTCTCTTTAATTATTTGTCATGTCTTTTATAGTATTCCTAAGCCACTCATTGATTATCAATAGCAGTCATCTCAACGGCACTTCTGTATTTCAATTAAAATTACTTGTTTTTCTTTTGCTGAGTAAAGTATTTCTATGTTGATATAATTCCTGCTTCCTTTTAAATGTTCGTGATTTTATCCCTTTGTATTATTTGTATTTTGCCCTTTTAAGGGTCATAGTTACACCATGACGTAAGAAATTATACTTGTCATTATTTCTTGATATCAATAGATGATCAGGGCCGCCCAGAGAGCTCAGGGTGTCTGGGGCAACGTAGTTTTTGGGGTAGGGAGGCCCTTTCACAAAAATAATAAACATAAACTTGCTTATATTCCTCTTATCAATCTCTAAGGCGTCACACTTACAGTGGCCTGGACTACCGATGATGAGTTCGAGGTTTGAATCTCTCTCGCGTTTACTGAGGGTGGTTTTCATAAATGGTTTTCCACTCTTTCTCCATGTAAATGTGGGTGCACTTCCTCTTAAATTAACCTTCCTATCCCTAATATATTAACATAGTTAGTAGTTAGTACATAGTCTATACATATACGAGTAGCTCGAACTGGTACCCGTAAGACACAGTGAATTTAAAAAAATAATGTAATCGATTTATTTCTATCAATATGATCTTAAGCTGTGTAAATTATTTTAAATGAAACAATACGGATTTTTTCCAGATATAATTTTGCTGTGATAATATTTCGGTTGTCTATAGCTTCGTGGTTGAGCGCCTATCATCACTATACGGAATAGATACCGTTTAACTAACTGTTAATTGCTCCGTGGTCGAGCACTAATTAAATCGCTATATTTAATAAAATGTAATAAATATAACAATTGATGGCTGTTGTTTCACACACGGTTTATTCAAATGACATCTGTTAATTACTTATACATACTCCAATTAAATGCTTGATATCAATGCACACTTGTGTGATACATTATTGTATTCTGTGTTAGACTGCGACTGCCAGTGCCAATGAGACTGGATTTTTGTTTGCTTGTACATTTGTGAGTCCCAGATTGCGTTGCTTGTGCGAGAGCGACTTGTGCCAGACTACTGACTTGTGCCCTTAACCATACGCACAAGCGTCTTATATATGACTAGCCTCCTTCCTCGTAAAAAAATATTGTAAAGAATCCTGTAAAACAAAGCTTCAAATCATCCATCATGTCAATATAAAAACAAAACTTTATTTTACTTATTTAAAAAAAAATACAGTCCTACCATCACTGTATAGCCCCCTCCCTCTTTTTATCCTCCCTTCTATTTTCATCTCATTCTTCTTTCCTCACCCCCGCCCCCTTCACCAACCCCACTTTCCCTTCAACAATTTTTTTTCCAACGACTATATAACATACTATCGACATTTTTATGAGGAATAAATTAAATTTTCAAAATTAAATATAGTCTATGTTACTCGCTGATAATGTAGCTTTATATTGGTGAAAGAATTTTTAAAATCGGTCCAGTAGTTTTTGAGTTTATCCATTACAAACAAAAAACAAAAAAAAATCAAATCTTTCTTCTTTATAATATTAGTATAGACATACCCCCCTTGCCTCTTGGTCCCCTCGTCACCAGTGTAAAAACTAACTAATAGAAAGAGTCCTGGCGACAGGTGTTGTGAAGGCTAGTTTCTTATTGGTATAGGGAATTGGCGTCCTTTTCCAAATACTGCTGAGTTGTTCTTTTAACAGAAAAAATCATATAAAAAATATATTTTAATGGTGTAATAACGTTTCACATTATTTCTAAAAACCACGTGTTTTTTCATGGATGAATCATAAAAGGATACTCTACATATGTTACTTTAGAGAAAAATTACCTCCATCTATGAATTTTTATATATTTTAGAGGGATCCAAATCAATATCATTACAAAAGGTTTGCTTCAAAAATGGTTACGCTACAGAAAATTTCAGTCTCATATATTTTAAGAACAGTTTTTCGAGCTTTTGTTGCAGCGAATTCATCAATAATATCTTCAAAACTTAGTTCCTTAACACGATCATGTTCAATGCTAAAACTTAGCAAACGGTTTAGTCTATCCTCAATGTTGGTTGAACGCAAACAGTTTTTAATCAAAGATAACGTACTGAAAGCGCGCTCCACCGATGCTACTGACACATATTAGGAGTTTTAAATAAATGCAAATTTGTGGAAAAACTGTTTCTAGACTATTTTGAAACAAACAATCGAGCAGTCCAAGGGCAGAGCTCACATTTCCACTAACAACCAAATTTGATTCTATCCGTATTTTGTAAAAGAGCCTAATTTATTCTATGATATATTCTTTATGAAGGTCCTGAGGCTATGCTGCCATCAAAGTTTCGGCATGAGTCGCTATGGCTGAGGTGTCCACCTGTTCTGTTGGGTTCAAAAGAGCCAAGAATAATACTTACAATTCTACCATTCTATCAGTCAGGTTACGTAATTCAAACAAGAGCAGATCTAATGTAGGAATGAACACCTGCACTTGAATCTAGTTCCTGCAGAGTCAAACTTGTGGTCAACATCCCCTCTTTCATCATAGCATTTTCATTTCTTACGAATTCTAGAGACATTCAACTCTGGTTTGATTCCAAAGTTTGAAGCGACTTCTTTTGATTCTGTAAGCAAACTTGGCCAGGATTCTTTCAAAAATTGAATCTACTCTAGGCTCTTCACAATTTGTGTTCCCTCTTCCATTGTTAGTTTAGAACTTTTGAGGATTCACCAATGCAGTGCATGACCTTGTGCCATATTGTAGTTATAAGGCTGAATTTAAACGATTGCAGCCACTCAATTAGACCCAGTACATCTTCTTGGGTCTCCGGCAGCTTGTTAAACTCCTTTTCAATCCTAGTCAAGGAATTATAACACCTGTGTTATTTTTCGTCAGAGGACTAACAGCGTCTACTCTTGCACTCCATCTAGTTTTTGATAGAGAGTGAATAGAGATATTAGCAGCATTTTGTAGGTTTTTCCATCCCTCAGGACTGACATAAAATACATTGTAGAGTTTCTGGATGCTGCCAAAATAGATTTTCACCTCTAAACTGGTTTTGATAGCATGTGTGCCACAAAGATTTAATGTGTGGTGAAAAATATACTTTATGACTGTTCAAAAATTCTTGCTTTTACACCTTGACATTTACCTGAAATGTTAGAGGCCTTTTTGTAACCTTATCCTATGCACTGTGCTATCTTTATCTGCAATATATGCTCATTTCTTCTTGTCAAAATCTATCAACTTGATTTCATAAGCCACCCATTTTCCGTTTCATTTTATTACAGATCTGAGAACAAGAGCTAACTGTTCGATATGTGATACATCAATTGTGCCATCAACGATAGTAATATTTCTTATAAATACAATTAGAGGAATGGAGAAAACAATACATTTTTAATAATCAATGTTGTAAAAACCTTTTATTTTACTTAAACTACCTTAAAAAACCAGGGATTAAGAAAATAGTTAAAAAAATGCTATTAACTTTATTTAGATCAAATTTGTTCGGGTGAGAAGGGCCCCCCCGATAAGTGAGGGCCTGGTACAAACTACCCCATTTCCTTCCTCTTCTTGTTGGCCCTGCAAATGATAATAAAGTATATATTATTCACCGAGTACCGACTGGTTGACTAAACTAAACCGCACGAGAGTACTATTAGTATAACGGGACCTCTGGGTATGTAATGAAATGTAGAAGAACCTCTGATGCTAGGATACTGCGATTCAGGACAGTAATATATTTATTTTGTTATGCTAGACAACCGTAACATGTATGACCTACACAAACATAGTATACACCTAAAAAACGTTGTTAGGTTCAGTTAGGTTATTTGTATTGGGGAACAATAATAGGAAATAAAAGAATATCTTTTAAAACTTTGTTGATTCTGATTTATGTAGCTTAGTTTTATGTATGAAATTACCCTGTACATCATTTAAATATAAATCTACAAAGTACATATTCTTAAAATCCAAATTAATATTCGGTGACATAATAAAAAATATTGAACTAAACAGATATTCTATTTGAAATATTTTTAAGTAGAATTATTAAAGGAAATAAATTTAGTTTACTAAGGACAAATTCATTAGTATTTCCATTTTTAATTAAATATCTTTCTTGAAAAGAAATTTAATATTTAAGTCTCTGCTAACCATAAAATGCTGGATTGTTTTAAAATGATTGACAAAATTAGTAATAGTGAAATAATAAAAATCCATTGACCATCTCGATCAAAATTATCTCATATTTCTTGATGTTTAAAACAATTTGAAAAAATTATTTCAAAGAAGAAGCCAAAATAACAATCAGATGAAAATAATATAGTACTAATACTGGTCTTTGAAAGCTGATAAGAAATATAATAATAATATAGCAAATAAATTGTAAAATTTATAGAGACAGGATAAGAACAAAAAACTCTTTAATTTGACAATTAATGTCATATTTCAAGAATCTACCAAAACCTTGTTTTTAATTATTTGTGTTAATGTGTGATGTGTTGTGTAGCGCATTGTTGTGATATGTTGTGGTGTGATGGAGTGTTGTGATGTCACACTGCTATTTATTAGAACGGAAGTATTCCCTCATGGTGAGTTGAACATCAGATGGAACACGTGAGCGTGTGTTGCGTGCATGCTCTGAGTTGAACATCAGATGGAACACGTGAGCGTGTGTTGCGTGCATGCTCTGAGTTGAACAACAGATGGAACACGTGAGCGTGTGTTGCGTGCATGCTCTGAGTTGAACATCAGATGGAACACGTGAGCGTGTGTTGCGTGCATGCTCTGAGTTGAACATCAGATGGAACACGTGAGCGTGTGTTGCGTGCATGCTCTGAGTTGAACAACAGATGGAACACGTGAGCGTGTGTTGCGTGCATGCTCTGAGTTGAACATCAGATGGAACACGTGAGCGTGTGTTGCGTGCATGCTCTGAGTTGAACATCAGATGGAACACGTGAGCGTGTGTTGCGTGCATGCTCTGAGTTGAACAACAGATGGAACACGTGAGCGTGTGTTGCGTGCATGCTCTGAGTTGAACATCAGATGGAACACGTGAGCGTGTGTTGCGTGCATGCTCTGAGTTTAACATCAGCTGGAACACGAGAGCGTGTGTTGCGTGCATGCTCTGAGTTGAACAACAGATGGAACACGTGAGCGTGTGTTGCGTGCATGCTCTGAGTTGAACAACAGATGGAACACGTGAGCGTGTGTTGCGTGCATGCTCTGAGTTGAACATCAGATGGAACACGTGAGCGTGTGTTGCGTGCATGCTCTGAGTTGAACAACAGATGGAACACGTGAGCGTGTGTTGCGTGCATGCTCTGAGTTGAACATCAGATGGAACACGTGAGCGTGTGTTGCGTGCATGCTCTGAGTTGAACATCAGATGGAACACGTGAGCGTGTGTTGCGTGCATGCTCTGAGTTGAACATCAGATGGAACACGTGAGCGTGTGTTGCGTGCATGCTCTGAGTTGAACATCAGATGGAACACGTGAGCGTGTGTTGCGTGCATGCTCTGAGTTGAACATCAGATGGAACACGTGAGCGTGTGTTGCGTGCATGCTCTGAGTTGAACAACAGATGGAACACGTGAGCGTGTGTTGCGTGCATGCTCTGAGTTGAACATCAGATGGAACACGTGAGCGTGTGTTGCGTGCATGCTCTGAGTTGAACATCAGATGGAACACGTGAGCGTGTGTTGCGTGCATGCTCTGAGTTGAACATCAGATGGAACACGTGAGCGTGTGTTGCGTGCATGCTCTGAGTTGAACATCAGATGGAACATGTGCACTGTACGTGTGAATGAATATCACTGTCAGCATTGGCGAGAAGAGCATAGGTGTTTTGTGATTTTGAAAGAATTTGTACCAACTTTAGACTAATTTACTACGACTGGATGAACGCACTGCACTGGAGACATTGTGAGGGATTTGTGGAGCTGGTTAACACAGTAAGACATCGCTCCAACACTAGCACTACCCAGGCAATTAACACAAGTGTAACGGTCATCTTGTTTAACCAGTTTGATTCAAACTATGGCAGTATCCTTTCTAACGTAACACGACCTTTGTTTGTATCCTCTATGATCTAACCTGTATCCAGAAATGTATTCCAGGGGTCTAATGCCTGTGGTGGCTACTAAGTAAATACCTCAAAGGATATGAAAAGCAATATTTAGCTTTTAGTACCGCTTGAATTTCAAAATTCTCCTAATCTAGAATGTTGGTGCTATGAATTTGATAGGACTTTTATAAGCAGCTCACCTGAGCATCAAGTAGGAATACAAAATACTTTCTTTGATATGCTAGAACTTAAAAACACACCTTATACTACTTCAGTACGACCCTTCTACGTACATCTAGAGAACACAGAGAGATAAAGATAGATAATTCGGACAGTTGGAAATAACAAACAGATGAGCATATGAAAGAATATGTGTAATTTATTATTTTAAATAAACAATATCCCAGCAGTGCGTGCGTAAAATTATATTTTACTTGTAAGCTTTAAATAATAATAATATCGAATGCTACTCTGGTCATCCAGGGTATACTTTGAGAAGAAAAGAAAACTCTGGTTTATTCGTGTCCCTTTTTACCTAGTAAACGTGTGCCGAGCATTGGGGCGTGAATGCCCGCCATCTCGATAACATCCAGTTCATTTGTTCCGAAAGAAGCTCAAGGAGTGGATGCTCTCTTTGAAGATAATCAATCGACTTGATCTTTCTGATCCCTCTCCTCTCTTCTAAATCCAGCTAAGACCTCTTTTGTTATGTCATTCACTGAGTCTGCGCGAACAATGGGTGCCAAGTGATGGTGGGGTGCTGGGGGAGGTCAGCCCTACTTATTACCGGAAGTAGGAGAGTAGGGCTCTCTAACAGAGATGGCGTGGTTTTCGATACTTGGTCATATTTAAAATAGCGAACTGTGTTTATTGCTATTGACACTGTGAACTGATGGCGGTCATTGGTGAGTACAGCGAAGATGGCTTAGAATGGCCGATAGGGCCAGTAAAACAGATAGCGGAAAAACGTGGCCTTTTGTTTATCTTGCCCTCGGTAACAGTTGTGCTAATGAATGCAGTGCGAGTCCACGTGATTTAATACAGCTATTGAATATTTAAAAAGAGGAAACATGAGTTTATTTGCGTTGTTTCGAGGGACTCAGGAAAACTCTCCTTCTCAAGTACAAGACAGTTTAAGTCATGTACACTAAACACTATCATAGTCTAAATAGTTATGGAGGTTAGTGGTCTGATTGTTCCTGAATAACAGATAGACCATGGATTTCGATAGTCTGATTAAATGAATTGCATTTTATATTATACTGCAAATTGTTTTATATGTTAGCTAATATCATAGTTTTCAAATTTGTTCTAAAATTCCAACTTAATACATGTTAAGTACAATCAGTAGAAGCTAAGTGTTACCCTGTGTCTACAACTACAATTTTATCATATGCATATTTTTTATTCTGTCAATAGTCTTTATATTATAATCAATTTTTAACATTTTCTAAACTTTTTTTAACAATCAATTTAATCAAAAATATTTTGGTACAATTTATATAAATTTTGATTGGTTTTATAATCCTTATCTATACCGTTATATAGATTATAGTGACTTGTCGTATTATAATTTTGACCTTAAGCTCTAACAATTATTGTAATTCAGTGGACTTCTTATTTAACTATTTTATTCACTTTACGGTAGCTCACGTGGAGTAGGACCGCCAAGATCAAATATAATTTTAGTAAAAGATTAAAACTATTCAGTAAAATAATGTCATAGAACCACAAAACTGTATCAAATTGAATGAATATACTAAATTTAAGACCAGGATTAGCCTACATCATATTCAAACGTTATAACGTTACAAGTATCAAAAATACATACTTATAAATGTTCCAATCTGAAAGAGGTACAGAGATAATAGCGTCAATTTATTGTAAGCTCATCCTAAAAAAAAAATCCGGGTGCACCACTGTTCATTAAAATATTTCAAAACAAAGCCACTAGGCACAGTTTTCCTCTTGCGAACTTCTAGTCATATTGAAAGTAAACGAACAGTTTATTGTGTAACCTCATCTCAAGAAACGGGAGTGTTTGATTTAGTTGTGTCCATGTCTGGTATCTGGGAGATATGGTCCTGCTAGTTGTGTCCATGCCTGGTATCTGGGAGATATGGTCCTTATAGTTGTGTCCATGCCTGGTATCTGGGAGATATGGTCCTGCTAGTTGTGTCCATGCCTGGTATCTGGGAGATATGGTCCTTATAGTTGTGTCCATGTCTGGTATCTCGGAGATATGGTCCTGCTAGTTGTGTCCATGCCTGGTATCTGGAGATATAGTCCTGCTAGTTGTGTCATGCCTGGTATCTGGAGATATGGTCCTGCTAGTTGTGTCCATGCCTGGTATCTGGGAGATATGGTCCTGCTAGTTGTGTCCATGCCTGGTATCTCGAGATATGGTCCTGCTAGTTGTGTCCATGCCTGGTATCTGGGAGATATGGTCCTGCTAGTTGTGTCCATGCCTGGTATCTGGAGATATGGTCCTGCTAGTTGTGTCCATGCTGTATCTGGAGATATAGTCCTGCTAGTTGTGTCCATGCCTGGTATCTGGGAGATATGGTCCTGCTAGTTGTGTCCATGTCTGGTATCTGGGAGATATGGTCCTGCTAGTTGTGTCCATGTCTGGTATCTGGGAGATATGGTCCTGCTAGTTGTGTCCATGCCTGGTATCTGGGAGATATGGTCCTGCTAGTTGTGTCCATGCCTGGTATCTGGGAGATATAGTCCTGCTAGTTGTGTCCATGCCTGGTATCTGGAGATATGGTCCTGCTAGTTGTGTCCATGCCTGGTATCTGGGAGATATGGTCCTGCTAGTTGTGTCCATGCCTGGTATCTGGGAGATATGGTCCTGCTAGTTGTGTCCATGCCTGGTATCTGGGAGATATGGTCCTGCTAGTTGTGTCCATGCCTGGTATCTGGGAGATATGGTCCTGCTAGTTGTGTCCATGTCTGGTATCTGGGAGATATGGTCCTGCTAGTTGTGTCCATGCCTGGTATCTGGGAGATATGGTCCTGCTAGTTGTGTCCATGCCTGGTATCTGGAGATATAGTCCTGCTAGTTGTGTCCATGCCTGTATCTGGGAGATATGGTCCTGCTAGTTGTGTCCAGTCCTATATGTCCTGCAGTTGTGTCCATGTCTGGTATTGAGATATGGTCCTGCTAGTTGGTCCATGCCTGGTATCTGGGAATATGGGCTGCTAGTTGTCCATGCTGGTATCTGGAGATATGGTCCTGCTATTGTGTCCATGCCTGGTATCTGGAGATATGGTCCTGCTAGTTGTGTCCATGCGACTGAATATGGTTGCTAGTGTGTCTATGCCTGGTATCTGGGAGATAGGTCCTGCTAGTTGTGTCCATGCCTGGTATCTGGAGATATGGTCCTGCTAGTTGTGTCCATGCCTGGTATCTGGAGATATGGTCCTGCTAGTTGTGTCCATGCCTGGTATCTGGGAGATATGGTCCTGCTGCTCAACAATGCTGGTCCATAAGAATGTAGCAAATGGTGACACAGTATGGATGTCTTACCTTCACTCGCCCTGTTAACAAGTGATAAAAGATCGAACAACGGTGGGGTGATTGTGACAACCTTATTGCTCTTAAAGCTCAATTATGTGTTTAGAAACCTTCATTTGTTATTAGTTTCAATTTAGTTACAATATATTGGAATCATTAAAATTGAAAATGAAAGAATGTCTTACGAATAGATAAATAAAAAATAAAGATAAAATTTGTCCTCAATCAATTAAACCACGATTGTAATATGCTGGACAGTACAATGAGTCGCCTAGTGGGAGTATATTTCGAAAAATGAGAGGGATGATATATCACAAGATGAGATGATATATTGCTGAGAGGGACGATATATCACAAGATGAGACGATATATTGCTGAGAGAGACGATATATATTACAAGATGAGACGATATGTTGCTGAGAGGAATGATATATCACAAGATGAGATGATATATTGCTGAGAGGAATGATATATCACAAGATGAGACGATATATTGCTGAGAGGGACGATATATATTAAAAGATGAGACGATATGTTGCTGAGAGGAATGATATATCACAAGATGAGATGATATATTGCTGAGAGGAATGATATATCACAAGATGAGACGATATATTGCTGAGAGGACGATATATATTACAAGATGAGACGATATGTTGCTGAGAGGAATGATATATCACAAGATGAGATGATATATTGCTGAGAGGAATGATATATCACAATATGAGACGATATATTGCTGAGAAGGACGGTATATCACAAGATGAGATGATATATTACTGAGAGGGACGGTATATCACAAGATGAGATGATATATTGCTGAGAGGGATGAGATTTCACAAGATGAGACAATATATTGCTGAGAGGGACGATATATCACAAGACGAGACGATATATTGCTGAGAGGGACGATATATCACAAGATGAGACGATATATTGCTGAGAGGGACGATATATATCACAAGATGAGATGATATGTTGCTGAGAGGAATGATATATCACAAGATGAGATGATATGTTGCTGAGAGGAATGATATATCACAAGATGAGATCATATATTGCTGAGAGGGACGATATATCACAAGATGAGATGATATATTGCTGAGAGGGACGATATATCACAAGATGAGATGATATATTGCTGAGAGGGACGATATATCACAAGATGAGACGATATATTGCTGAGAGGGACGATATATCACAAGATGAGATCATATGTTGCTGAGAGGGACGATATATCACAAGATGAGAAGATATATTGCTGAGAGGGACGATATATCACAAGATGAAATCATATGTTGCTGAGAGGGACGATATATCACAAGATGAGAAGATATATTGCTGAGAGGGACGATATATCAAAAGATGAGATCATATGTTGCTGAGAGGGATGAGATTTCACAAGATGAGATGATATATTGCTGAGAGGGACGATATATCACAAGATGAGACGATATATTGCTGAGAGGGACGATATATCGCTAGATGCAAATAGCAAATTTAATTAATGGAAAGAATTAAGGAGACGAGACATAAATTGAAGCAGTCCAATGCCCAGATGACCTTTTTATTTTTTAGCTGATGATGAATGACTAAGTTTTTACTTGCAGTAATAAAAAACAAGAAACTTGAGATGATCCATTAAACACCAAATCACTACTAATGTAGATCAGAATCAAATATATATAGGCCTACATATGATTATGTAAAACTGTGGTAGACAATTATACATAAAGATGTGCATTAAACACACGTTTGAGACTACTATCAATGACTCTGTAAAGTTGACACATGTGTGAGACTACTATCAATGACTGTAATGTTGACACCTGTTTGAGACTACTATCAATGACTCTGTAATGTTGACACCTGTGTGAAACTACTATCAATAACTGTAATGTTGACACCTGTGTGAGACTACTATCAATGACTGTAATGTTGACACCTGTTTGAGACTACTATCAATGACTCTGTAAAGTTGACACATATGTGAGACTACTATCAATGACTGTAATGTTGACACCTGTTTGAGACTACTATCAATAACTGTAATGTTGACACATGTGTGAGACTACTATCAATGACTGTAATGTTGACACCTGTTTGAGACTACTATCAATGACTCTGTAAAGTTGACACATGTGTGAGACTAATATCAATAACTGTAATGTTGACACCTGTGTGAGACTACTATCAATAACTGTAATGTTGACACCTGTGTGAGACTACTATCAATAACTGTAGTGTTGACACCTGTGTGAGACTACTATCAATAACTGTAATGTTGACACCTGTGTGAAACTACTATCAATAACTGTAATGTTGACACCTGTGTGAGACTACTATCAATAACTGTAATGTTGACACCTGTGTGAGACTACTATCAATAACAGTAATGTTGACACCTGTGTGAGACTACTATCAATGACTCTGTAAAGTTGACACCTGTTTGAAACTACTATCAATGACTCTGTAAAGTTGACACATATGTGAGACTACTATCAATGACTTTAATGTTGACACCTGTTTGAGACTACTATCAATGACTCTGTAAAGTTGACACATGTGTGAGACTACGATCAATAACTGTAATGTTGACACCTGTGTGAGACTACTATCAATGACTGTAAAGTTGACACATGTGTGAGACTACTATCAATGACTGTAATGTTGACACCTGTTTGAGACTACTATCAATAATTGTAATGTTGACACCTGTGTGAGACTACTATCAATAACTGTAATGTTGACACCTGTGTGAGACTACTATCAATAACTTTAGTGTTGACACCTGTGTGAGACTACTATCAATAACTGTAATGTTAACACCTGTGTGAGACTACTATCAATAACTGTAATGTTGACACCTGTGTGAGACTACTATCAATGACTCTGTAAAGTTGACACATGTGTGAGACTACTATCAATGACTGTAATGTTGGCACCTGTTTGAGACTTCTATCAATGACTCTGTAAAGTTGACACATGTGTGAGACTACTATCAATAACTGTAATGTTGACACCTGTGTGAGACTACTATCAATAACTGTAATGTTGACACCTGTTTGAGACTACTATCAATAACTGAAATGTTGACGCCTGTGTGACAGTACTATCAATAACTGTAATGTTGACACCTGTGTGAGACTACTATCAATAACTGTAATGTTGACACCTGTGTGAGACTACTATCAATAACTGTAATGTTGACACCTGTGTGAGACTACTATCCATGACTGTAATAATGACACCTGTTTGAGACTACTATCAATGACTGTAATGTTGACACATGTGTGAGACTACTATCAATAACTGTAATGTTGACACCTGTTTAAGACTACTATCAATGACTGTAAAGACGACACATGTGTGAGACTACTATCAATAACTGTAAAGTTGACACATGTGTGAGACTACTATCAATGACTGTAATGTTGACACCTGTTTGAGACTACTATCAATGATTCTGTAAATTTGACACATGTGTGAGACTACTATCAATAACTGTAATGTTGACACCTGTGTGAGAATACTTTCAATGACTCTGTAAAGTTGACACATGTGTGAGACTACTATCAATAACTGTAATGTTGACACCTGTGTGAGACTACTATCAATAACTGTAATGTTGACACCTGTGTGAGACTACTATCAATAACTGTAATGTTGACACCTGTGTGATACTACTATCAATAACTGTAATGTTGACACCTGTTTGAGACTACTATCAATGACTCTGTAAAGTTGACACATGTGTGAGACTACTATCAATGACTGTAATGTTGACACCTGTTTGAGACTACTATCAATGACTCTGTAAAGTTGACACATGTGTGAGACTACTATCAATAACTGTAATGTTGACACCTGTGTGAGACTACTATCAATAACTGTAATGTTGACCTACGTGCTACTGTCAAGGATCTCTATATTGTTGTAACATGTGTGGTTGTCGAGAAACTTTGTAATTTTGTCACAATTGATGTTCCTTAAGTTAGCACCATATAGAGCTCCATTAGTTGACACATATACAAATCTGAGACTCTTTAAGTTGTCAATCGCTCACCATAGAGTTGTAATGGCTTTTAGTGGCAAGAGCGTGTTAAAATGGTCTAGCTCGAATAGTTATATTATTATTATTATTATTATTATTATTATTATTATTATTATTATTATCGCAATTTACTACCAGTTCCGGTTGTACGCACTTACTCTAATGTGTAATGGTAGGGTGATTGTGAGATCAAATGGAGGACCTACAGTTTAACGTGGGATCCAAACCACGGTGAAAGCCTGGCATTCCTCACATTCACAAGTTGTGTTTAATACACGTCTTGTCAGAGATGAAGGAAGGGTTTGGTAATCAAATAAATCTGTGCCGGGACCGAGGATTGAACCCCGGCCACCAGCATAGAAGTCCGACACCTTACCCCTAGACCACCAGGTAACCTAACTCGATTAGTTAAACCATATTTTACTATAAATGTTAATATTTAGACCTGGTCTATTATGGCAGGCAGCTCGAGGCCAGTGATAAATTAGATAAGACCTTTCTGGTTCACAACTAGATTGTCAACACGCTAGTCTAGTGATCAATTAGATAAGTATTATCTGGTCCACAGCTATAATGTCAACATGCTAGGATAGTTATCAATTAGATAAGTATTATCTGGTTCACAGCTAGAATGTCAACACGCTAGGTTAGTGATCAATTAGATAAGTATTATCTGGTCACAGCTATAATGTCAACACGCTAGGATAGTTATCAATTAGATAAGTATTATCTGGTTCACAGCTAGAATGTCAACACGCTAGGTTAGTGATCAATTAGATAAGTATTATCTGGTCCACAGCTATAATGTCAACACGCTAGGATAGTTATCAATTAGATAAGTATTATCTGGTTCACAGCTAGAATGTCAACACGCTAGGTTAGTGATCAATTAGATAAGTATTATCTGGTCCACAGCTATAATAACAACTTGCTAAGATAGTGATCAATTAGATAAGTATTATCTTGTCCACAGCTATAATGTCAACACGCTAGGATAGTTATCAATTAGATAAGTATTATCTGGTTCACAGCTATAATGTCAACACGCTAGGTTAGTGATCAATTAGATCAGTGTTTTCTGGTTCACAACTAGATTGTCAACACACTAGGCTAGTGATCAATTAGATCAGTGTTTTCTGGTCCAAAGCTAGAATGTCAACACGCTAGGTTAGTTATCAATTAGATAAGTATTATCTGGTCCACAGCTATAATGTCAACACGCTAGGATAGTTATCAATTAGATAAGTATTATCTGGTCCACAGCTATAATGTCAACACGCTAAGATAGTTATCAATTAGATAAGTATTATCTGGTCCACAGATATAATGTCAACACGCTAGGATAGTTATCAATTAGATAAGTATTATCTGGTCCACAGCTATAATGTCAACACGCTAGGTTAGTGATCAATTAGATCAGTGTTTTCTGGTCCACAGCTAGAATGTCAACACGCTAGGTTAGTTATCAATTTGATAAGTATTATCTGGTCAAAAGCTAGAATGTCAACACGCTAGGTTAGTGATGAATTAGATCAGTTTTTTATTGTTCACAGCTAGAATGTCAACACGCTAGGCTAGTGATCAATTAGATAAGTAGTATCTGGTCCACAGCTAGATGGTCAACACGCTAGGTTATTGATAAATTAGATCAGTATTTCTGATTCACAGCTAGATTGTCAACACGCTAGGTTAGTGATCATTTAGATCAGTGTTTTCTGGTCCACAGCTAGAATGTCAACACGCTAGGCTAGTGATCAATTAGATCAGTGTTTTCTGGTTCACAGCTAGAATGTCAAACACGCTAGGTTAGTGATCAATTAGATCAGTATTTCTGGTTCACAGCTAGATTGTCATCACGCTAGGCTAATTATCAATTAGATAAGTATTATCTGGTCAACAGCTAGAATGTCAACACGCTAGGTTAGTGATGAATTAGATCAGTGTTTTCGGGTTCACAGCTAGAATGTCAACACGCTAGGCTAGTGATCAATTAGATAAGTATTATCTGGTCCACAGCTAGAATGTCAACACGCTAGGTTAGTGATCAATTAGATCAGTGTTTTCTGGTCCACAGCTAGAATGTCAACACGCTAGGTTAGTTATCAAATAGATAAGTATTATCTGGTCCACAGCTAGAATGTCAACACTTTAGGCCAGTGATAAACTAGATCAGTGTTTTCTGGTCCACAGCTAGAATGTCAAACGCTAGGTTAGTGATCAATTAGATCAGTGTTTTCTGGTCCAAAGATAGAATGTCAACACGCTTGGTTAGTTATCAATTTGATAAGTATTATCTGGTCCACAGCTATAATGTCAATACGCTAGGATAGTTATTAATTAGATAAGTATTATCTAGATCACAGCTATAATGTAAACACGCTAGGATAGTTATCAATTAGATAAGTATTATCTGGTTCACAGCTATAATGTCAACACGCTAGGATAGTTATCAATTAGATAAGTATTATCTGGTCCACAGCTATAATGTCAACATGCTAGGATAGTTATCAATTAGATAAGTATTATCTGGTCCAGAGCTATAATGTCAACACGCTAGGATAGTTATCAATTAGATAAGTATTATCGGGTTCACAGCTATAATGTCAACACGCTAGGTTAGTGATCAATTAGATAAGTATTATCTGGTCCACAGCTAAAATGTCAAAATTCTAGGCCAGTGATAAATTAGATAAGTGTTTTCTAGTCCGCAGCTAGAATGTCAACACGCTATGCTAGGGATCAGTTAGATAAGTATTATCTGGTTCACAGCTAGAATGTCAATACGCTAGGCTAGTGATCAATTAGATAAGTATTTTCTGGTCCAGGCTAGAATGCCAACACGCTAGGCTAGTGATCAATTAGATAAGTATTTTGTGGTCCAAGCTCGAATGTCAACACGCTAGGCTGTGCTCAATTAAATCAGTATTTTCTGGTCCAAGCTATAATGTCAACACGCTAGGTTAATGATCAATTAGATCAATGTTATCGGGTTCACAGAGAGAATGTCAACACGCTAGGCTAGTGATCAATTAGATAAGTATTTTCTGGTCCACTAGAATTTCAACACGCTAGGCTAGTGATCAGTTAGATAAGTATTTTCTGGTCCACAGCTAGAATGTCAACACTCTAGGCTAGTGATCAATTAGATAAGTATTATCTGGTCCACAGCTAGAATGTCAACACGCTAGGTTAGTGATCAATTAGATCAGTGTTTCTGGTCCACAGCTAGAATGTCAACACACTAGGCTAGTGATCAGTTAGATCAGTTTTTTATTGTTCACAGCTAGAATGTCAACACGCTAGGCTAGTGATCAATTAGATAAGTATTATCTGGTCCACAGCTAGATGGTCAACACGCTAGGTTATTGATAAATTAGATCAGTATTTCTGATTCACAGCTAGATTGTCAACACGCTAGGCTTGTGATCAATTAGATCAGTGTTTTCTGGTCCACAGCTAGAATGTCAACACGCTAGGCTAGTGATCAATTAGATCAGTGTTTTCTGGTTCACAGCTAGAATGTCAAACACGCTAGGTTAGTGATCAATTAGATCAGTTTTTTATTGTTCACAGCTAGAATGTCAACACGCTAGGTTATTGATCAATTAGATGAGTGTTTTCTGGTCTACAGCTAGAATGTCAACACGCTAGATTAGTTACAATTACATAAGTATTTTCTGGTCCATAGCTAGAATGTCAACACGCTCGGCTAGTGATCAATTAGATAAGTATTATCTGGTTCACAGCTAGAATGTCCACACGCTAGGCTAGTGATCAATTAGATAAGTATTATCTGGTCACACCTAGAATGTCAAGACGCTAGGCTAGGTATCAATTAGATAAGTATTATCTGGTTCACTGCTAGAATGTTAACACGCTAGGCTAGTGATCAATTAGATAATTGTTATTTGGTTCACAGCACGAATGTTAACACTCTAGGCTAGTGATCAATTAGACAAATATTATCTGGTCCACAGCTAGAATGTAAATACGCTAGGTTTGTTATCAATTAGACAAATATTATCTGGTCCACAGCTAGAATGTCAACACGCTCGGCTATTGATCAATTAGATAAGTATTATCTGGTTCACAGCTAGAATGTCAACACGCTAGGCTAGTGATCAATTAGATAAGTATTATCTGGTCCACACCTAGAATGTCAAGACGCTAGGCTAGGTATCAATTAGATAACTATTATCTGGTTCACGGCTAGAATGTTAACACGCTAGGCTAGTGATCAATTAGATAAATATTATCTGGGCACAGCTAGAATGTTAACACACTAGGTTAATTATCAATTAGATAAATATTATCTGGTCCACAGCTAGAATGTCAATACGTTAGGCTAGTTATCCATTAGATAAGTATTATCTGGTCCACAGCTAGAATGTCAACACGCTAGGATAGTGATCAATTAGATTAATATTATCTGGCTCACAGCTAGAATGTTAACACGCTAGGTTAGTTATCAATTAGATAAGTATTATCTGGTCCACAGCTATAATGTCAATACGCTAGGCTACAATTTGCGCCCGAACTGAACTTAAAGGAAAGTGTGTATTTAGGATGTTCTATTATTTACATTCAGTTACCATTTTGACCTCTACTATCACATTATGACTATATCTTGAAGATCCACCATAGAGAAACTAAATAAAGTAAGCCTCTTCTCATCATAAAAGGATGGTACAGAAACTATGCAACTTCTTATACCTCACATATATTATTATAATATTACGTAGATTTGTTGCATGTAATATCTCTACTGTCCAAATATTGAGTTGTTCCTTTCTGGAGAGAGTGTTGGTTCAAACCCTGGCAAAGTCTATTTATCCTAGAAGTTTGCAACACAATGTTATAAACACGGTCCCAGATGCTCGTCACAAAGAGCCTTTAAGAAGCGCCTGTGAACGCAACAAAGTGAATTTTCTTTGAATAAATACATTTGGTCGTTATTCAAAAGAGACCCTAAGTAACCAAGTTTGTCCAAGAAGGAATGAGGATGTTAACATTTGAAGGGTCCTTGATGGTATTCTTTGATAACTCTTAACAATAATGTCTTCCACACTGGTCGAGATAGCATCAAGGTATTTAGGGCTCGGGGAATCAGATAAACCCAAGTAAAGGTTGTCTCTGTTCATATACACCCGTCTGGAAATATGAGCCTCAGAAGTTGATTAGAGAAAGGTCCACAACTATAAATCAGAGTAACATACAAACTTGTGAACGTGATGTGGCAATACCCGTCATTTAACTAGCTATGATGCGACTGTCTTATTTCAAAACTGACACGTAGGCCTAACAGAGGACTCTATTAATTGATTTAGTAATAATTTATGGTTCTACCAACCGGAGGATCAATAATCGTCATTCATTTCTCTATTTCCGACAAAAGCTGGCCAACTGACTGTCACAAGGAAATACAGGGCTCAAGACTGAAGGTGCCCAAAGGAACAGAATTAGTTATACACTGACCAAGAGATGTTGGTTTCTAAACCTTCAGAATAGAAGGCAGATTAGTTTAAGCTTAAGATAAATATTCCAGAAAAACAACGTTTCTGATTTCGGACATAGTTTTTAGAATATTTAGGCCTACTGGAGAAATTGAATTTTCTTGACCATTCCATTTATTTTGTTATATCTTGTGTTGAAATACGAACACCTCCCACTGTTATCTCCAAGAACACAGCAGCCCGTGAGTAATATTCCAAACAAAGCAAGAAGAGTAGGCCAATATATATTACAAGTGTGTTGACAGGTTTCAAATGTTATTGTTACAATTAGGACTATTACAAAAACAATAAATTTGGGATAGTGTTTTTGATTTATTGATAAATGTAATAGCTCTGTACTCTGAGCCTAATCTACCGTTATATCTGGGGCCATTTCTGAAATAAGCCTTCAATGTAGTGGATAATGACCTTAATCACAACCATACAAATTCAACACCCTTAAAGAAACTATAAAACTACTTTAGTTTCAAACACAGTACTGGTAAATATATCAATAACATCATATATATTTAGGCTACATTTGAAATATCAATAATGACGAAACATTTTTTCTTTTTCAAGGTTTAGTGTGTAATTAGCTCTAACGTGAGTCAGTAAATTGTCCGTAGCTAGAAAATATACTTTCACGTATTCATACGTCAAGTCATGACATTCCCTTTTGATAGATAGTAACAAAACCTATTAAATAACAATAATGATATAGTAAAATGTAATCATTGTTGACCGCAACAATGTTTGTGCTTCAAAGGTCCTAACAACCACAGTCTTGCTCTCCCCAGACGTCAGCCTTATTATTATTATTATTATTATTATTATTATTATTACTGTTCCTATAGGGTGCGGGCTGGATCCGAACACTAGGCATTATCAGTGCAGACACTTGAACTTCCTAAAGTACGAGAGACACTCAAATTAGTGTCTGATAACCAAACATAAAACCTTGTTTGTCAGATCAGAAAGCTGCTAAGTTGTCCTAGATGTATTCATACGGCAAGCAATGTTGCGCAGCTGATAGATGTTTATTGTGTGCCTGGCGCCATCACATTGAAGGGGTCGTACAGACTGGAAATGGCTCATTCGAGGCATTCACGCCCCGGGGATCCCCTCTACCCTTATTACCCAATTGTGCTAGCTGAATGCACGCAAAATGGTTTGACGTGGTTTCATGCTGCTACCCCGATGCTCTTTTGTCCTGCTTTCAAGAGGGTTTTCAAGAATAATGAGGAGGAGGAGTAGATCTCAGTTGTGAGGTTAGGTCACAGCTCTCACAGCTCTCACAGCTCTCACGTGCTCTCCACGACCTGGAGCAGGAATGATTTGTTGAGCCTGGAGATGCCTCCAGTCGCCCCGTGGACATGTTTGCGACCTTAAGTGATTTACTTACATTTAATATCAGAATAAAATGGCCGTTGATCATTCGTCAATTAGTTTGGAGGCGCGGAGGTGGTTCTGGATCTAGTAATTGTTGTTGTTTATGTTGTGTGGGAGAGGCGGTACTAAATTTACAAGTGGGAAATTGTTTATTAATCTAATAGTAAACTTAGTAACCATCTGTAGGAGCACAAGAACAAGCAAATGCATAAACAATTGATGAACATAATTAGAAAAAGTTTACTTGACAATTAGAGGAATTTTCTCTATGTTAGAAAATAACATTTACACATTTCTTTAAAAAAAATGAACAAAGATTAGAACATTCAAGATGTATAAATTACTTCTCCTTCAAGCTAACACTTTCAGTTTGGAATGATAAATATGATAAATAGTCTTACGTAGTCATTTACTAAGAATGGGTGAATCACCAGCCACAATGTTCTATGACATTGAATAGAATGTGTGGGTACACCAGACACCATGTTCTATGGTATTGAATAGAGTGTGTGGGTACACCAGCCACCATGTTCTATGGTATTGAATAGAGTGTGTGGGTACACCAGCCACCATGTTCTATGGTATTGAATATAGTGTGTGAGTACACCAGCCAACATGTTCTATGGCATTGAAGAGAGTGTGTGGGTACATCAGCCACCATGTTCTATGGTATTGAATAGAGTGTGTGGGTACACCAGCCAACATGTTCTATGGTATTGAATATAGTGTGTGAGTACACCAGCCAACATGTTCTATGGCATTGAAGAGAGTGTGTGGGTACATCAGCCACCATGTTCTATGGTATTGAATAGAGTGTGTGGGTACACCAGCCACCATGTTCTATGGTATTGAATATAGTGTGTGAGTACACCAGCCACCATGTTCTATGGTATTGAATGGAGTGTGTGGGTAGAATAGCCACCATGTTCTATGACATTGAATAGAGTGAGTGGTTACACCAGCCACCATGTTCTATGGTATTGAATAGAGTGTGTGGGTAGAGTAGCCACCATGTTCTATGACATTGAATAGAGTGAGTGGTTACACCAGCCACCATGTTCTATGGTATTGAATAGAGTGTGTGGGTACACCAGCCACCATGTTCTATGGTATTGAATAGAGTGTGTGGGTACACCAGCCACCATGTTCTATGGTATTGAATAGTGTGTGTGGGTACACCAGCCACCATGTTCTATGACATTGAATAGAATGTGTGGGTACACCAGCCACCATGTGCTATGACATTGAATAGAGTGAGTGAGTGAGTACACCAGCCACCATGTTCTATGGTATTGAATAGAGTGTGTGGGTACACCACCACCATGTTCTATGGTATTGAATAGTGTGTGGTACACCAGCCACCATGCTCTATGGTATTGAATGAGTGTGTGGGTACACCAGCCACCATGTTCTATGGTATTAAATAGAGTGTGGGGTAGAATAGCCACCATGTTCTATGGTATTGAATAGAGTGTGTGGGTATAATAGCCACCTTGTTCTATGACATTGAATAGAGTGAGTGGTTACACCAGCCACCATGTTCTATGATATAGAATAGAGTGTGTGGGTAGAATAGCCACCATGTTCTATGACATTGAATAGAGTGAGTGGTTACACCAGCCACCATGTTCTATGGTATTGAATAGAGTGTGTGGGTACACCAGCCACCATGTTCTATGGTATTGAATAGAGTGTGTTGGTACACCAGCCACCATGTTCTATGGTATTGGATAGTGTGTGTGGGTACACCAGCCACCATGTTCTATGACATTGAATAGAATGTGTGGGTACACCAGCCACCATGTTCTATGGCATTAAATAGAGTGAGTGAGTGAGTACACCAGCCACCATGTTCTATGGTATTGAATAGAGTGTGTGGGTACACCAGCCACCATGTTCTATGACATTGAATAGAGTGTGTGGGTACACCAGCCACCATGTTCTATGACATTGAATAGAGTGAGTGAGTGAGTACACCAGCCACCATGTTCTATGGTAATGAATAGAGTGTGTGGGTACACCAGCCACCATGTTCTATGGTATTGAATAGTGTGTGTGGGTACACCAGCAACCATGTTTTATGGTATTGAATGGAGTGTGTGGGTACACCAGCCACCAAGTTCTATGATATGAATAGAGTGAGTGCGTACACTAGCCACCATGTTCTATGACATTGAATAGAGTGAGTGGTTACACCAGCCACCATGTTCTATGGTATTGAATAGAGTGTGTGCGTACACTAGCCACCATGTTCTATGACATTGAATAGAGTGAGTGGCTACATCAGCCACCATGTTATATGGTATTGAATAGAGTGTGTGGGTAGAATAGCACCATGTTCTATGACATTGAATAGAATGAGTGGGTACACCAGCCACCATGTTCTATGGCAATGAATAGAGTGAGTGGGTAGAATAGCACCATGTTCTATGACATTGAAGAGAGTGTGTGATTACACCAGCCACCATGTTCTATGGTATTGAATAGAGTGTGTGGGTACACCACTCACCATGTTCTATGGTATTGAATGGAGTGTGTGGGTACACAAGCAACCATGTTCTATGACATTGAATAGAATGTATGGGTACACCAGCCAACATGTTCTATGGTATTAAATAGAGTGTGTGAGTAGACCAGCCACCATGTTCTATGACATTGAATAGAGTGAGTGGGTACACTAGCCACCATGTTCTATGGTATTGAAATGATTTTGTAGGTAGACTATCCACCATGTTCTATGACAGTGAATAGAGTGTGTGGGTACACCAGCCACTATGTTCTATGGCATTGAATAGAGTGTATGGGTACACCAGCCACCATGTTCTATGACATTTAATAGAGTGTGTGAGTAGACCATCCACCATGTTCTATGACATTGAATAGAGTGAGTGGGTACACCAGCCACTATGTTCTATGACATTTAAGAGAGTGTGTGAGTAGACCAGCCACCATGTTCTATAACATTGAATAGAATGTGTGGGTACACCAGCCACCATGTTCTATGGCATTGAATAGAGTGTGTGAGTAGACCAGCCACCATGTTCTATGACATTGAATAGAGTGAGTGGGTACACCAGCCACCATGTTCTATGACATAGAATAGAGTGAGTGAGTAGACCAGCCACCATGTTCTATGTTATTGAATAGAGTGAGTGGGTACACCAGCCACTATGTTCTATGACATTGAATAGAATGTTTGGGTACACCAGCCACCATGTTCTATGACATTTAATAGAGTGTGTGAGTAGACCAACAACCATGTTCTATGACATTGAATAGAATGTGTGGGTACACCAGCCACCATGTTCTATGGCATAGAATAGAATGTGTGGGTACACCAGACACCATGTTCTTTGGTATTAAAAAGAGTGTGTGGGTACACCAACCACCAGGTTCTATGACATTGAATAGAATGTGTGGGTACACCAGCCCACCATGTTCTATGGCATAGAATAGAATGTGTGGGTACACCAGACAACCATTTTCTATGGCATTGAATAGAGTGTGTGGGTACACTATCCACCATGTTCTATGACATTGAATAGAGTGTGTGGGTACACCAGCCACTATGTTCTATGGCATTGAATAGAGTGTGTGGGTACACCAGCCACCATGTTCTTTGGTATTAAAAAGAGTGTGTTGGTACACCAACCACCATGTTCTATGACATTGAATAGAATGTGTGGGTACACCAGACAACCATTTTCTATGGCATTGAATAGAGTGTGTGGGTACACCAGCCACCATGTTCTATGGCATAGAATAGAATGTGTGGGTACACCAGACAATCATTTTCTATGGCATTGAATAGAGTGTGTGGGTACACTAGCCACCATGTTCTATGGCATTGAATAGAGTGTGTGGGTACACCAGCCACCATGTTCTATGACATTGAATAGAGTGAGTGGGTACACCAGCCACCATGTTCTATGGCATAGAATAGAGTGAGTGAGTAGACCAGCTACCATGTTCTATGACATTTAATAGAATGTGTGGGTACACCAACCACCATGTTCTATGACATTTAATAGAGTGTGTGAGTAGACCATCCACCATGTTCTATGACATTGAATAGAGTGAGTGGGTACACCAGCCACTATGTTCTATGACATTTAATAGAGTGTGTGAGTAGACCAGCCACCATGTTCTATAACATTGAATAGAATGTGTGGGTACACCAGCCACCATGTTCTATGACATTGAATAGAGTGTGTGGGTACACCAGCCACTATGTTCTATGACATTAAATAGAATGTGTGAGTAGACCAGCCACCATGTTCTATGACATTGAATAGAGTGAGTGGGTACACCAGCCACCATGTTCTATGACATAGAATAGAGTGAGTGAGTAGACCAGCCACCATGTTCTATGTTATTGAATAGAGTGAGTGGGTACACCAGCCACTATGTTCTATGACATTGAATAGAATGTGTGGGTACACCAGCCACCATGTTCTATGGCATTGAATAGAGTGTGTGGGTACACTAGCCACCATGTTCTATGGCATTGAATAGAGTGTGTGAGTAGACCAGCCACCATGTTCTATGACATTGAATAGAGTGAGTGGGTAAACCAGCCACCATGTTCTATGACATAGAATAGAGTGAGTGAGTAGACCAGCCACCATGTTCTATGTTATTGAATAGAGTGAGTGGGTACACCAGCCACTATGTTCTATGACATTGAATAGAATGTTTGGGTACACCAGCCACCATGTTCTATGACATTTAATAGAGTGTGTGAGTAGACCAACAACCATATTCTATGACATTGAATAGAATGTGTGGGTACACCAGCCACCATGTTCTATGACATTTATTAGAGTGTGTGAGTAGACCAGCCACCATGTTATATGATATTGAATAGAATGTGTGGGTACACCAGCCACCATGTTCTATGGCATTGAATAGAGTGTGTGGGTACACCAGCCACCATGTTCTATGGTATTGAATAGAGTGTGTGGGTACACTAGCCACCATGTTCTATGACATTGAATAGAATGTGTGGGTACACCAGCCACCATGTTCTATGCATTTAATAGAGTGTGTGAGTAGACCAGCCACCATGTTATATGATATTGAATAGAATGTGTGGGTACACCAGCCACCATGTTCTATGACATTGAATAGAGTGTGTGGGTACACTAGCCACCATGTTCATGGCATTGAATAGAGTGTGTGTGTACACCAGCCACCATGTTCTATGACATTGAATAGAGTGAGTGAGTAGACCAGCCACCATGTCTATGACATTGAATAGAGTGTGTGTGTACACCAGCCACCATGTTCTATGACATTGAATAGAGTGAGTGAGTAGACCAGCCACCATGTTATATGGTATTGAATAGAGTGGTGGGTAGACCAGCCACTATGTTCTATGAATTGAATAGAGTGAGTGAGTAGACCAGCCACCATGTTCTATGACATTGAATAGAGTGAGTGGGTACACCAGCACTATGTTCTATGGTATTGAATAGAGTGTGTGGGTAGACCAGCCACCATGTTCTATGGCATTGAATAGAGTGTGTGGGTACACCAGCCACCATGTTCTATGGTATTGAATAGAGTGTGTGTGGTAGACCAGCCACCATGTTTATGGCATTGAATAAGAGTGGTGGTACACCAGCCACCATGTTATATGTATTGAATAGAGTGTGTGGGTAACCAGCCACCATGTTCATATACAGTATTGAATAGATGTGTGGTAACCAGCCACCATGTTCTATGGTATTGAATAGAGAGTGTGGTAGACCAGCCACCATGTTCTATTGCATTGAATAGAGTGAGTGAGTAGACTAGCCACCATGTTCTATGACATTGAATAAATAGATGAGTACACAGCCACCATGTTCTATACATTGAATAAAGTGAGTGTACACCAGCCACCATGTTCTATGGCAGAATAGAGTGAGTGGTAACTAGCCACCATGTTCTATGGAATTGAATAGAGTGAGTGAGTAGACAAGCCACCATGTTCTATGACATTGAATAGAATGTGTGGGTAACACCAGCCACCATGTTCTATGCATTGAATAGAGTAAGTTGGGTACACCAGCCACCATGTTCTATGTATTGAATAGAGTAGTGGGTTAGACCAGCCACCATGTTCTATGACATTGAATAGAGTGTGTGGGTACACAGCCACCATTTTCTATGATTGAATAGAGTGTGTGAGTACACAGCACCATGTTCTATGATTTGAATAGAGTAGTGGGTACACCACCACCATGTTCTATGGTATTGAATAGAGTGTGTGAGTAGACACCACCATGTTTTATGACATTGAATAGAGTGTGTGGATACACCAGCCACCATGTTCATGGCATTGAATAGAGTGTGTGGGTACACCAGCCACCATGTTCTATGGCATTGAATAGAGTGGTGGTAGACTAGCCACCATGTTCTATGACATTGAATATGTGTGGGTACACAGGCCACCATGTTCTATGACATTGAATCAGATGTGTGGTACACCAGCCACCATGTTCTATGGTATTGAATAGAGTGTGTGTGTAACCAGCCACCATGTTCATGCATTGAATAGTGTGTGAGTACACAAGCTACTATGTTCTATGACATTGAATAGAGTGATTGAGTACACTAGCCACCATGTTCTATGCATTGAATAGAGTGAGTGAGTACACCAGCCACCATTGTTCTATGGCATTGAATAGAATGTGGTACACCAGCCACCATGTTCAATGAATTGAATAGAGTGTGTGAGTACACCAGCCACCATGTTCTATGACATTGAATAGAGTGTGTGGTACACCAGCCACCATTTTCTATGCATTGAATAGAGTAGTGAGTACACCAGCCACCATGTTCTATAGCATTGAATAGAGTGTGTGGATACACCAGCCACCATGTTCTATGGCATTGAATAGAGTTTGTGGGTACACCAGCCACCATGTTCTATGACATTGAATATAGTGTGTGGTACACCAGCCACCATATTCTATGACATTGAATAGAGTGTGTGAGTACACCAGCCACCAGTTCTATGACATTGAATATAGTGTGTGGGTATACCAGCCACTTTGTTCTATGACATTGAATAGAGTGAGTGAGTACACCAGCCACCATGTTCTATGGCATTGAATAGAGTTAGTGAGTACACCAGCCATCATGTTCAATGGCATTGAAAAGAGTGAGTGAGTAGACTAGCCACCATGTTCTATGGCATTGAATAGAGTGAGTGAGTACACCAGCCACCAAGTTCTATGACATTGAATAGAGTGTGTGGGTACACCAGCCAACATGAATTCTATGGCATTGAATAGAGTGTGTGGGTACACCAGCCACCTTGTTCTATGACATTGAATAGAGTGAGTACACCAGCCACCAAGTTCTATGACATTGAATAGAGTGTGTGGGTACATCAGCCACCATGTTCTATGACATTTAATAGAATGTGTGGGTATACAGGCCACCATGTTCTATGACATTGAATAGAGTGATTGAGTAGACTAGCCACCATGTTCTATGACATTGAATAGAATGTGTGGGTACACCAGCCACCATGTTCTATGACATTGAATAGAATGTGTGGGTACACCAGCCACCATGTTCTATGACATTGAGTAGAGTGAGTGAGTACACTAGCCACCATGTTCTATGACATTGAATGGAGTGTGTGGTTAAACCAGCCACCATGTTTTATGGCTTTGAATAAATTGAGTGAGTAGACTATCCATTATGTTCTATGATATTGAATAGTGTGTGTGGGTACACAAGCCACCATGTTCTATGACATTGAATAGAGTATGTGGGTACACTAGCCACCATGTTCTATGACATGGATTAGAATGTAAGGGTACACCAGCCACCATGTTTTTTGACATTGAATAGAGTGAGTGAGTAGAATAGCCACCATGTTCTATGACATTGAATAGAGTGTGTGGGTACACTAGCCACCATGTTCTATGGCATTGAATAGAGTGTGTGGGTACACCAGCTACCATGTTCTATGACATTGAATAGAGTATGTGGGTACACTAGCCACCATGTTCTATGACATTGAATTTAATGTGTGAGTAAACTTACCACCATGTTCTATGACATTGAATATAGTGTGTGGGAACACTAGCCACCATGTTCTATGACATTGAGTAGAATGTGTGAGTACACTAGCCACCATGTTCTATGACGTTGAATAGAGTGTGTGGGTACACAAGCCACCATGTTCTATGACATTGAATAGAATGTGTGAGTACACTAGCCACCATGTTCTATGACGTTGAATAGAGTGTGTGGGTACACAAGCCACCATGTTTAATGACTTTGAATAGAGTGTGTAGGTAGACCAGCCACAATATTTTATGGCATTGAATAGAGTGAGTGAGTACTCCAGCCACCATGTTCTATGACATTTAATAGATTGTGTGAGTACACAAGCCACCATGTTCTATGACATTGAATAGAATGTGTGGGTACACCAGCCACCATGTTCTATGGTATTAAATAGAGTTTGTGGTTAGACCAGCCACCATGTTCTATGACATTGAATAGAGTAAGTGGGTACACCAGCCACCATGTTCTATGACATTGAATAGAATGTGTGGGTACACTAGCCACCATGTTCTATGACATTGAATAGAGTAAGTGGGTACACCAGCCACCATGTTCCATGGTATTGAATAGAGTGTGTGGGTAGACCAGCCACCATGTTCTATGACATTGAATAGAGTGTGTGAGTACACCAGCCACCATTTTCTATGGTATTGAATAGAATGTGTTGGTACACCAGCCACCAAGTTCTATGATATTGAATAGAGTAAGTGGGTACACCATCCACCATATTCTATGGTATTGAATATAGTGTGTGTAGACCAGCCACCATGTTCTATGACATTGAATAGAATGTGTGGGTACACCAGCCACCATGTTCTATGACATTGAATAGAGTAAGTGGGTACACCAGCCACCATGTTCCATGGTATTGAATAGAGTGTGTGGGTAGACCAGCCACCATGTTCTATGGTATTGAATAGAGAGTGTGTGTACACCAGCCACCATGTTCTATGACATTGAATAGAATGTGTGAGTACACTAGTCACCATGTTCTATGACATTGAATAGAGTGAGTGGGTACACTAGTCACAATGTTCTATAACATTGAATAGAATGTGTGGGTACACCAGCCACAATGTTCTATGACATTGAATAGAATGTGTGGGTAGACCAGCCCCCATTTTCTATGGTATTGAATAGAGTGTGTGGGTAAACCAGCCACCATGTTCTATGGTATTGAATAGAGTGAGTGAGTAGACCACCACCATGTTCTATGGTATTGAATAGAGTGTGTGGGTACACCAGCCACCATGTTCTATGGTATTAAATAGATTTTGTGGTTAGACCAGCCACCATGTTCTATGACATTGAATAGAGTGTGTGGGTACACCAGCCACCATTTTCTATGGTATTGAATAGAATGTGTTGGTACACCAGCCACCAAGTTCTATGATATTGAATAGAGTAAGTGGGTACACCATCCACCATGTTCTATGGTATTGAATAGAGTGTGTGTGTAGACCACCACCATGTTCTATGACATTGAATAGAGTGTGTGAATACACCAGCCACCATGTTCTATGGCATTGAATAGAGTGTGTGGGTACACCAGCCACCATGTTCTATGGCATTGAATAGAATGTGTGGGTACACCAGCCACCATGTTCTATGACATTGAATAGAGTAAGTGGGTACACCAGCCACCATGTTCTATGACATTGAATAGAATGTGTGGGTAGACCAACCCCCATTTTCTATGGTATTGAATAGAGTGTGTGGGTAGACCAGCCACCATGTTCTATGACATTGAATAGAGTGTGTGGGTACACCAGCCACCATTTTCTATGGTATTGAATAGAATGTGTTGGTACACCAGCCACCAAGTTCTATGATATTGAATAGAGTAAGTGGGTACACCATCCACCATGTTCTATGGTATTGAATAGAGTGTGTGAATACACCAGCCACCATGTTCTATGACATTGAATAGAATGTGTGGGTAGACCAGCCCCCATTTTCTATGGTATTGAATAGAGTGTGTGGGTAAACCAGCCACCATGTTCTATGGTATTGAATAGAGTGAGTGAGTAGACCACCACCATGTTCTATGGTATTGAATAGAGTGTGTGGGTACACCAGCCACCATGTTCTATGACATTGAATAGAATGTGTGGGTACACCAGCCACCATGTTCTATGACATTGAATAGAGTAAGTGGGTACACCAGCCAACATGTTCTATGGTATTAAATAGATTTTGTGGTTAGACCAGCCACCATGTTCTATGACATTGAATAGAGTGTGTGGGTACACCAGTCACCATTTTCTATGGTATTGAATAGAATGTGTTGGTACACCAGCCACCAAGTTCTATGATATTGAATAGAGTAAGTGGGTACACCATCCACCATGTTCTATGGTATTGAATAGAGTGTGTGTGTAGACCACCACCATGTTCTATGACATTGAATCGAGTGTGTGAATACACCAGCCACCATGTTCTATGGCATTGAATAGAGTGTGTGGGTACACCAGCCACCATGTTCTATGGCATTGAATAGAGTGAGTGAGTAGACTAGCCACCATGTTCTATGACATTGAATAGAATGTGTGGGTACACCAGCCACCATGTTCTATGACATTGAATAGAATGTTTGGGTACACCAGCCACCATGTTCTATGGTATTGAATAGAGTGTGTGTGTAGACCAGCCATCATGTTCTATGACATTGAATATAGTGTGTGAGTACACCAGACACCATGTTCTATGGCATTGAAGAGAGTGTGTGGGTACACGAGCCACCATGTTCTATGGTATTGAATAGAGTGTGTGTGTAGACCAGCCACCATGTTCTATGACATTGAATAGAGTGTTTGAGTACACCAGCCACCATGTTCTATGACATTGTATAGAGTGTGTGAGTACACCAGCCACCATGTTCTATGGCATTGAATAGAGTGTGTGGGTACACCAGCCACCATATTCTATGACATTGAATAGAGTAAGTGGGTACACCCGCCACCATATTCTATGGCATTGAATAGAGTGAGTGAGTACACCAGCCACCATGTTCTATGCTATTGAATAGAGTGTGTGGGTACACCAGCCACCGTTTTCTATGGCATTGAATAGAGTGTGTGGGTACACCAGCCACCATGTTCTATTACATTGAATAGAGTGTGTGAGTACACCAGCCACCATGTTCTATGACATTGAATAGAGTAAGTGGGTACACCAGCCACCATGTTTTATGGTATTGAATAGAGTGTGTGGTTAGACCAGCCACCATGTTCTATGACATTGAATAGAGTGTGTGAGTACACCAGCCACCATGTTCTATGACATTGAATTGATTTTGTGAGTACACACCCACTATATTCTATGGCATTGATTAGAATGTGTGGAGGCTCTCAATTTCCTTAACAAGGTTTAATCCCCGTTGTTATTTTATTTGCTCATTTCACGCTTCTTAACACTATGCTCTAAATTTGCTGGAAGGGTTCTTTGGCTCTATTTCCAACCAGTCCAGTCATGACATTATGCGCAAATATAATTTCCTTAACTGCTCATATGTCTTTTCTAATCTAAATACAATTTCATTTTTTTTAAAAGTTATATGAGGGATGTTTTGGAACAGGGAGGTTTCGGAGTTCAAGCCTCCTTGTTTCTATAGTGGGGGTGATGAATCTATTTTGAACCCCTAAATTGTCCATCTATATTCCAAATACTTGGACACATCCCACCGACCCAACCAGTTCAGCCACTTTCTCACCTCTAAACGCCCAGGGTTGTAACCTCCCACCCCAAAGTGCTATCGGAACCAGCTACTCAGAAACTGAGTAGTCACTTACCCATGGGCGTCGCTAGCAATTTTTTATATTTGGTGTAATAACATTTTTCGTTAAAAACTAATTTTATAGTTACTTTATTTTGGTATATCGTCACAATAAAATAAGTAATACACGCAAGGTATATTTGCAATAAAGAAATTAAGTCATACCCACAAAACAAAATAAATTTATAAAAAATCCTATTTAATAATAAAGATAAGAAATAAACAATAACAAAATACTTAACATTGTCATTAGGATGGATATGTTTCAAAAGTATTTTTTCAAATTTAGAGCCATGATACAAATGCAGCAGGCTACCAAGTTTTCTTACATCATTTGAGTCCATAACCATGTCCATGCAATTAAATAACAGAGAGAACAAATTAAAAGGAACACAACATATTAACATTAGGATAAAACTGGTCTAAAAGTCCTTCTCCTTAATTCAGACCTGGGGACTAGTGTTGCCGCAACTTTCCTAATATCGATAGAGTCCAAGATGTCAGTTTTGACATGACAGAGGCCAACGTGGGTCTTTGTGGAAAACAAATATGTCTTCAGCCGTCTGAGAGAGCTGGAACTTCTCTCTGCCGCAGCAGCCGAACAAGATTTCCAACCTTTGAAAACAATATTTTTATTTCTACTGTCATTTGTTAGAAACACTTCACTGCATCTTCCACACAGGAAACTACATCTTGATAAAACGTCCTAAGTTCCGTTTGAAATGATAATGTGTCTGTTCTGGGCAGTCACTGATATCAGAACAGCTTTCTCCAGTCAGTAGTACTTGCTCAAGTTTCAGGTGTTTCTTTATCCCCAGTTTTCTAGCTGACAGACTGCAGTATCTATAACTTGAAAATGCTCTATCCTGAAGTGGTCTTCCTCAGATGAAGGTATATAATGTGCTGCAGGTCCTGTGGATCATGCGGGTGGCTTTATTGCTCCTCGAAATGAGAAGCGCTGCAGATTAAGTTGTTAAATGATTTCTTTACAGCGTGTAAACAAGGTCTTGTAGTGATCATTTGATTGAATCCCCTTAAGAACACTCAACACATACTTCATATTTGGCCCCCCTACTGTTTTTTCCCCCCTTAGAAGCTTTTGTTGAGCAACTCAAGATTTTCAATTACATTTTTGCGTCTAATAATTGCATTCCTTGGGCTATTGACTAATTAGCTTGACAAAGTATTCCAAACTTGATTAAAATGTATATAATTTTTTCTTCAACTGAATTGTAGGCCTTTTCATTGTTGGAAACTAGAAGGTTTACAGTAAATAAACATATTGACACGGATGAACTATTTTATTAATAATATATTAGGCATGTATGTCGATCACAATATTAAATAATTAATATAACATATCTACTCTCAAGATGTCCAATGTTTTAGTTTTGTTAACTGTCCGTGGAAATGTAAGTTTGTTGAAGTATTGTTTAATTTCCATGGCAACTCAGCTATTCATCTTTACCACAGCACACAATAAACCTATATATCCTTGTAAACACATGCATATAAAAATCAAAATACATCCAACGTTGGTTACATCAACTTCTCTTGCCAAAACAAATCCTAGGTAGGCTGTCTCATTTTGGAATGTATATAGCATTCCACTTGCCTTTTCAAGTTTTTGAGCAGATAATTTATTTAAGGTCTGCAGCATTAGATCATATTTACTCACAATCTCATCCATCTGAGATTTTCTGTGAATCCAAATAGAAGGACACGGTGGTTATATTTTAGCAATGTTCTACACAGTGAAATCCACAGACTGCTCTACAACGTGAGTAAATTTTGATTTTACTTTTGTTGATTTAGTCAACAACTATCTAAATTCATGACACCATTCCAATGAAATTTTAACGGTTTTGATACTTCACAGCACTCCATTAATTCCAAATTAACACAATGTGCACCACAATGCACAAATGGCACCGATGAGATAAGAGCTTGAGCGCCTCTCTGTGGACCACTCGTATTTCTAGCTTCGTCATCTGTCTTGCACAATGGCGAGCAATAGGTAACTGTAGTCTCAATAAAATATTAAGTTTGAGGCCTGAGTTCATTCCACCAGTTGTTGATGAAGCCTGGAAGAGGCCTAGAAAACTTTCTTGAGGCTACAAATTTTTATCCACCCACCGAACACAATCACTCTCTTGTTCAAGTCCTGATACATCCTGTGTACCATTACATATGACAAAAAACATCTGAGAATCATTTGATTTGATTTTGTCACACAAAATTTTGACTATTTAATATCCGTATATTTCAAACACTTCATTCCATATTTCTGGGTATGTCTTTTTCCATTGATCTTGCAGCAGCCATTCAGTTATGTGGGGAGTATCTATATTTTTTAGTTTTAAGAGCTCCATTAATCTTAGTTCACTATTTAAATGACCTCCCATGGCCAATCCCATTCTAGCTAGGTATTAGAATTACTAGCAAACATTCGGAAGCAATTTTCTGCTGAGCTACTTTTTGTTCTGAAAATGGTTTCTCAATTGGTGTTTTCATTTGTTGAAAACTCAAAACATCTTGGATATGCGATGAAGACTTTTAATGAGCTTTAAAAAATTTAATTTCTCTTTTCCAGTTTCTAAAACCTTTCCTTGTGAAGGCTTTATTAATTTTTGTTGCTAAATTATTTTCTGGACACAAAATAGAATATTGATGGCAAAAGAAACAGCACACTCCATCAATACCATTGATTAAATGCCATTTGAATCTTTATACCAACTTGTTTGAAATGTAAGGCAGCGGCCATTGAGCTTTTGACCTGTAAATCCATCAGGCAAAACTGCTGGTTGGTTGCAATCAAGATAAACACTAACCTGAGCTCGAGGGGTAATAGAATCTTCTTCTAGACTTACTATCTTCGACTCTGACTGGTACTGGTTTGATGAAAATTAATTTAGAACTGGAAACAGAAGCACCATCCTCTGGCGATTTTTTCCTTGGAGGACCGCACAAGTCTGGCTCAGAGGCTGTGACCACGGTGTATGTGTGCGATCGATTAGTTTCAATTAAAAACTTATACATTTTATTATTATATCTAGTGTTTATGTTTAATAGAAAAAACCTTTTAACATTAATATAAATAAAACTTTATTTAGTTCATAATTTAAGGAGAAGTTTAATATAATGTCTTTGACATTATCTTTACTCTATTGATTATTGATTACTATTATATCTAATTTCACAGATATAGTTTTATAGTTAAAATATTTGTTCATGATCTAAATTCTAAACAACTCTTTCTTAATTACTTTATGGGATTAGGAACTAGAAAGCTCATTGCCGAACTTAGCACTCCACCTATCTCTATCCTGAGCAAGTTCCATCCAGTTCACCTTATTACACCCTATCCCTATCTTGAGCTAGTTCCATCCAGTCCATGTGATTACACCCTATCCCTATCTTGATCTAGTTCCATCCAGTCCATGTGATTACACCCTATCCTTATCTTGAGCTAGTTGTATCCAGTCCACCTCATTAAACTTTATCCCTATCTTCAGGGTATATAACTGATCATTATTTTAGTCATGGTAATGTTTCAGAAGTTCAGTTTGTCAGAGTAGAGCCACGTCAGAATATTCCTGACCCTAGTTCACCGCTCCCTGATAGCGACCAACACTTCACCAAAACACCATAGACATCACAAAGAACAAACACCATATCGTTTCTTGAGATTAACTGACACTTGTCAAAGTCACAATATTGAATGCTATGTTTCCTTAAGCTGAGATTCAGCCATCACTTTTAAACCAAAGAGTGTTCATTCCAGTGATGAAAGATAATGACCACTGTTTTTCCTTCCTCCTAGCTATCCGCATGCTTACGCTAGGGAAACCAATATAGGAAAGGTAGAAAAAGAGGAATCGTTTTCACAATTTGTACCCTTTTTTGTTGTCACTAGATACATTTCCCCTACACAACGTAGTACCAATACGTTACTACACGGTCACATGACCTTGCTGACCGAGAAAATTCCACTAATTGAGCTTTGATGCTCGGTTACTACCCCCCATTTTTTGTTTACAAAATAAGACTAATCCACTTGTAAATAAAACACAGTGAGGATAAGTTCAACTTATATTAATGAGTCAATTATTTACTTATATAGCCCACAATAGTGTAGGGCAAATGAAACTGAGCACACTTAAACACTCTTATACACTGGCCCACTGGGCACTCAAGTAACGTTTTTTGTCTGACATTGTTCTACCTTAGTGTGCGTGAAGTGCCGTCCATCTCTCGGCACACATTTCAAATAGGCCTCAAGGTGTGACGTAGAAGGTACAATTTGTTTGAAGGGAAAGTGTTAAACCTCTCAAGAGTAAACCAGACGAGAAGAAAGGGACACCTCAAATCTATCGTCCACTGCTGCAATGGGATTTAAACAGTAATCTCTATATAATATAAAAGCGAAAGTCCTGACTGAATCACTCACTCACTCATCACTAACTCTCAAACTTCCCACGAAGCCAGAGGGCTGAAATTTGGCACAGGTGTTCTTATAAGCTAACTAGGAATAGTAAAGATGTTTCATTACTATGTTTTGTGATTAAGGGGGTGAAATCGGGGTAGCTACCCTTATCAACAATATTGCTTTATAAACTCTTTTTAAGCGTTTAGAGGGTAATGATCCGATAAGTTTGTTCTAATAATGCCTTCGAAAAAATATAGCATTATTTTTAACCCCTTAGATGCTTCTAAGGGGTGGAAAAAAATGAATACAGACAATTAATTAAAATACGTAATAACGTTTTAATATGCAACTCCAAGAGACGGTAGAAGTTTTGCTTTAATTTTGTGGTGTTTGTATTGTCTGTGTGAGTGAGAGGGCCCGGCCCGGGGCGGTGTGTGATATCTACTTTCCATCAACATCAAGTTTTTAGTTTTTGATGTTTCAGGTTTTTTTTAAAATACTGTACACAGTTTTGGTGAGGTTTTATTTTTGTACTGGTAACTTAGGCGAGAACCAGGACCATAATATTCTCCTAAGGAGCCGTCCATAAATTACGTAAGGGTTTTGGGGGAAGGCGGGCTAGTATCTTCTTACGTTTTATTACGGTGGTGAGGGAGGGTAAGAATGCACCTTACGTAAGTTTTTTATTAATGTGTTTATAGAGACAAAAACTAATACTAAAATGTGAAATAAATAATATACTTAATATTTTGGACAAAGATTTAAGTTAATTAAAATACATATGACAACTGTCTTTTGTTATAATAGTTAATATTATTATTATATATTATTTGAATAAAAACCTTTTATAGAAATACTAACACTTTTTAAGAAGCGCGGTTAAAAATGTGCGTGTATTGTGCGCGAGCGAGTTCAAGGTCGTGCTATAAATAACGACGACCAAAGATGGCATCACATCACAGCAAATACCAACAAACTTTGGATTTGTTTAAATGGTGGTTCGTGGTCCAGCACCCATTCGGTAGCTGTCACTTCCTGCTGGCCACACACAGGTCAATGTTTGTTCGCGGGGTGTGTTTAGTAGCATACTTCATGTCATTCGATTCAAGTGATTTATTTTAGTCGTTTAGGAATGCATTTCCTAATATTAGTGCTCAAAATGCCCAAATAAAAGCAAAAGAAGAATTGAAAGAAGCCAAAGAGCGTTTCCAAAGCGACAAGAAGGGATTGGTGGATTTTATTCATCAGCGTATTAACGTCTACACTACTAAAAGCGCCAAGAAAAAAAGTTACTATAATGGGCTATTTTACAAAAACTATAGTAAGTTCAGAAAAAAATATTTAACAATTAATTTTATAAAATGTGAATATTTCTGTGTATGTATGGTTGATATTAGGCCTACTGAAAAATTTCACTAGCAATTTTTTTTTTTACAAAATGGTTTATTTTCAAACGATATATTAGATTTAAAAATAGTGAAATGATTACTACCATATTAATATAATTTAACTTTTAAAGAGTTAAAGATTTCTGTTTAAATGTTTCAACTTTTTAAAAAAAATAGTAGACTATCATTTAGTTTACTTTTTACAGAAATTTAATTGGAATATGTTATTTTAATTATTATAATTATGATCTTGTTTTCTAAAAAAAATTTACTTCAATATTATTGATAAAAATAGCTAACATTTTATACAAAATGAGTTTTGTAATAGTTACCATGGGCGTAAGGAAAATTTAATTTACGAGGGGGTGGGGGTGAAAATCGGTACTTTATGACTTTACTTATATTTTTAAGACTTAGAGCCTACTATTAAACCCTAAGAAATAAGAACATTGTTATTCTATGCAGTAGGGCCTGCATAATGGGGGAGCTTTTTTTGTTTTAAAGGAATCAGGGGGGGGGGGGAAGTCAAGTGACAAAAGGTTTTTGTACGGTCACCGTGTTACCATCCTCCCCCCTTCCCCAGTTAAATGTTAGAAAATAGAATGATCCTAAAAGTTATTTGGAGTGGTCTTCATTTGAAGAATTTTTGAAAACTCTATTCTTTTAAAATATATTTAGAATAGTTCCCCCCTCCCCCCCAAAAAAGTTTGCACTTTGAATACTCCTAGAGGCTATTTGGGTTAATCCAATTTTGGCAGTTTTTTTAAAAATAGGATGCCTCTAAAAGCTATTTTAAGTAATGCTCAGCCAGAATTGTATTATAAATTAGATTCCCAATAAAATATTTGAAGTAATCCTCCCCCAGAAATGTATAGAAATTTTAAAGCCCCCTATAAGATATTTAAAGAGTAGATTTATTTTAATTTCAAAAACTAGATGCTACCTGAAGCTATTTGAAGTGGTCTTATCCAGAAAAGTTTTTGAAATTGGATTTTCTTGGAAGCCATTTTCAATTATTCTAATCAGGATTTTTTTTAAATTAGATACCTTAGCTTTAGAAGCTATTGAAAGTGGTCTTCCACCGACACATTTTTGAAAATTAATGCATTCAGTAGCTATTTGGAGTGGCCGCCTCCCAGTACTTTTTTTTGATTAGATGCTTTAGAAAACATTTAGAGTGACATTCGCCTGGGAATTTTTTGAAAATTAATGCCTCTATAAGCTATTTGGAGTGGTCTGGCAAAGTGTTGCAAATTGAATGCCTATTCAAGTTTATTGAAGTTTAATACAAACCATTTTAATCTTCATTGTAAAAACTTCGGAAAATTTTGTAAGAGGAGTAATGTTTTAACTCCCTAGACCCCTCTCAACACCCAATGACAGTTATTCTGATATTTTTTTAAATATCTAATAATTTATTTTTAGGCTTAAGATGACATATTTCAATAGAGTGCAAGCTTATTACAAGCTACTCTTAAATAAAGATTATCAGATAGTTCAGTTTCTATTACTGACGTGCTCCTTCGACGTCCACAATACTTCCAAATATTAGCAATGTGCATGGGGTTGTTTGTTCAGAAGAGTAAACTTCTAAAACTTGCAGTGATGATCCAACTGCAGTTCATTCACGAGCTTTGAAACGAGATTTTCCAAAGCCCGACCAAGAAGATGTTGCAAACAAAATTAAAGCCTTGGAAAGCAAGTTAAATAGTCAATACCTAATGAGAGATAGTAACCTTGGAGCTATATCTAAAGAATAAATATAAAAAACTAAGAAGGATCTAGAGCAGTGGTTTCCAACCTAGGGGCGATCGCCCCCAAGTGGGCGATTTGGATTATCAGGGGGGCAATAAATAAGTGGAGGCGATTTGGGGGCGATGAGTATTCAAAGGAGGAAAAATTAAAATAGTACTGTACAGTAGAAGTGGCCGGGTAGCACGAGTCACTGGCTATTCTCAGCCGGCGAGTTCACTGCACTCACCCCTCTTCACAGTCCCCCACCTGTTGTTGTTCAGCGCGGCCAACTGGTGACTCAACCCCCTCCCCCTCCTGCCAACACGACACACTTGCCATTGACCTACATTCGTCTTCAGTCTTCACTAGCCTTTGTGTGCCTCACCATAATTTTTGTGCATCTCTTTTCTGTTTTTGTGCGTTTGTTTTGAAGTATAGAAGTTCATGCACAATGGATTCAAAAAAGAAGAAGTGTCGTCAATACTCATCTGAGTATTTAAAATTCGGTTTATCGCGCCACCACAAAATGTGCAATTTCCACATTGTCTTTTGTGCGATCAAACATTTATTAGTAATGAAGCCATGAAGCCTTCGCGAATGAAAGATCATTTATCAAGAGTACACAGTGATAAAGTGAGTAAAGAACTTAGTTATTTTCAAAACCTCAAAGCTAAAGCTGATAAATGGCCTAATGTGAGTGAATTATTTAAAAAACGAGCAACCGATCTTGACAAAGGTCTTCTTGCTTCTTACGAGGTGTCTTTATTGATCGCTAAATGTAGTAAACCTCACACAGTTGGCAAAACTCTTGTTTTACTGGCTACCAAAAAAATTATTGATATCATACTAGGAGAGGGCCCTAGTAATAATGATAAGTCTATCGGTTCCTTTGAGCAACAATACTGTTTCCAGTTGAATTGACAAAATGGCCACGGACGTTGAATCCAAACTCATCAATTTGTTGAAAAAAAGTAAATTTGCATTGCAGATTGATGAATCAACTGTTATTGATAACAAAGCAATTTATTAGCTTATGTGAGGTTTATCAATGAACAAAAGGAAATTACCGAGGAAATTGTGTTTGCTAGAACTTTGATCACTGATACGAAGGGATCGTCGATTTTTAAAGTGGTGCAAGATTATTTTGAGAAAAAAGAGATTCCCCTAACAAACGTGAGCGCTTGTGCAACAGACGGTGCTCCTGCCATGTCAGGTCGTCATGCTGGGTTTCTATCCCACCTTAAGAAAGAAGTGCCAGAGGTCATCACTATTCACTGTGTCATTCATCGTCAAAACTTAGCTGCGAAAAAATTGAGTGGTGTCCTGCATGAAACCCCACAACTGGTTATTACTGGTGTCAACAAGATCAAAGCTAATTCCCTCAATGACCATCTGTTCAGACAACTTTGCCATGAAAATGATGAGGAATTCGAACGCTTGCTTCTACATACGGCTGTGAGGTGGCTTTCCAAAGAAAATTGTTTGTGTCATTTCTTCGAATTATTTGACACAGTTACTGAGATTCTAGACACGTCTGATCCTGATTTAAGTGAGAATTGGAAGCAACGCAAGTTGTAACTTGCATACCTTACAGATATTTTTGAAAAAATGAACCAAGTCAATATAAGGCTTCAAGGAAACAAGATGAACCTTATCAAGGCCAAAGGAATTATTTTATCATTCATCGCCAAGTATGATATTCACAAGGTAAATATTGGCTGTAAGGAGCTGATTCAATTTCCGACCCTTAAAAAGTGTTCAGTGTCAGATAACGAGACTCCTGAACTCCCAGAAGAAAAAATTCTAATTTTTACTGATCACCTTGACCAGATAAAAACTGACATGGAATCAAGATTTGAAGATTTGACCAAGTTACAAATTCCGGATTGGATTCTAGATCCATTCTCATTTGAAGCTGTGAATAAGCTTGATAACTCTTTGCAGACAGAGTTTCTAGATCTGAAGTATTACTGTGAGGCGAAAATAATTTTCAAGCAGAGCAGTTACGAGTTAGTATGGGGGAAGCTTATCGACACTTATCCACAACTGTGGGGAAAAACTGAACCACTGCTCATCTCGTTCCCATCTGCATATTTAGTTGAAAAAGGATTTAGTTCTGTTGTCCAGCTCCTCACAAAACAGAGAAATAAGTTGAACATTTACCTCAAAGGAGACTTGCGCCTGAACTTGACGAACATAGAGCCGGATATTCAAGCTTTAACTGAAATCTACCAAGCACAAGGCAGCCATTGAAAAGGTAAAATAAAACAATAACAAAGTTTTCAAACTTCCATTTATTTTTTCAAATTTTAACTGTCAACTTTCTTAATTCTTCCAGATTCCAATTTAAAAATGAAAACATGTACTCATTTTTTAAATGACTGTCAATGAGCTTAGTTAATTATTTCACTTCTTTGTTCTTAAAAAAATCTGTAAAAAATTTACATTTTAATTTTTTTTTCTATTTTATTTAAGAGTGACCGGATAAAACTGCTTTGGTTGTTTTTATATACGGTAATAAAATTGTTTAAAATAATAAAACTGCTTTATTATTTACACTTTACTTTAAATTTAAATTAGGCATACAATGAAAATGAAAAGGGGGCGATAGGTGTTAGTCAACCTCCAGAAAGGGGAGATGGGCCACAAAAGGTTGGGAACCACTGATCTAGAGGGTATGAAGCAGTTACTCAAGACTAAGCAACATAATGCTGAATATTAACAAAAATACAGGGCTTCTAAAAAAAATATAGCTACACTTTGCTCAACGAACAAAGAAGCTTATTCAACTTTATGCCTTAGAAAAACAGTTGGAAGGCCACGAGTTGAGAGGGCTCAACTTGCGCTTTCAAATACTATTGTGGACATAGCGACGCTTGATGGGGCTACGCATGATTGCCGGCGTGAATAAGAGGTCAGGTCATAATTTACAAGATAAGCTGTTAGAAATTGAGTTTCAAATCTCTTGGAAAGTGACGTACTTGCACCTTCTTCCAAGGAGCTCGGCTACCTTGGAAGGAAATAAATACGTTTTGACCGTTCCTGTAAGACTGAAGAGCACAAAGTGAAAATCATAAATATCAACCTGACGGTTGCTTTTGCACAGCATCAATCAGGTATTTAGAGTCCTTAGCTTCCAGACTGGGACCAAAATATTTTGTTTGTTATTTCTGGATGACAAGGCCAGGAGTTCACCATAAACAAAAAAATGAAATACATTTATATATCTCTTACTGCGATCATGCCGGAGGGGCGGTGGTGGCTCACAGGTTGAATATCCCAATACGAGTTCAATATAAGCATACATACCTAACTAGGCATCATTCCAAGGCCCTTGAATTATCAGAACTATCGTTTCCCCAGCAAGCTACCACTGAAATAGGTCAATGGTCATACAGTTTATGACGTGGTATACACTACCATTTTACGCCACTGACCCATGGACTCAGCAGGGAGCTTGCGTGAAGCGCAAGATCATAATATTTAAACTAAACTAATGGCAATAGACTTTACATAACAAAGTCGGACGATCCTCAGAATAAATATTTCCTAAACACCTAATCATTAGTATTACTTAAACACCTAATAACTATTATTTCCTAAATACCTAGCAACTATCCCTAGGCCTAGACAAGACGTAGGTTAGTCTCTATTCCTCCTTTGATCTATAGCCGTCCATGCTACTTCCTCCGGTCGAGCTGACCCCTAGTCGTGAACAGCATGGCCACAGCTGCACAGATGCTTAGTTATTTGGATGTGCTATGTCCATATCGTAGATTATCGGCGATAGCAATAATGTCGTTGCCAAGCTATCCCTGGAGTTATATAGCAGTAGATGCGAAGCATGCCGGGATGGAAGAAAGTGAAGGGTGGGGGTGACACTCTGCGAAGTTCTGGAAGGTCAGCTCCGCCCAGCGGACTGGCTAAGGGTACGGCCAGACTGAGGCGCGAGCGAGCGAGCGCGCGAGCGACTAAAATATAAAATAGAACACATTGGTTGTAATGGGGGGTGGCCACACTGCCGAGCGAGCGAGCGAGCGCGAGCGACTAGCGTGCGCGCTTGAAAGATAGAACTGGTCCTATTTTTCAAGCGCGCGCGCTCGACCCGGTACAGTCTAGTTTACAGGCGCTAGGCAATATTATTGTATGTTGGTTCATTGAGTGCTGGGGAAACTTCTCATTTTGACATGATATTTGACTTTTTTCTATCAGTGATAGGTTTAACACACTTGCTATTAATTGCCCGGTGACCTGGCGGTCTAGGGGTAAGGTGTCAGACTTCTGTGCTGGCGGCCGGGGTTCAATCCTCGGTCCCGGCACAGATTTATCTGATTACCAAACCCTTCCTTCACCTCTGACAAGACATCTTGTGGGGAATGCCAGGCCTCCACCGTAGTTCGGATCCCACGTTAAACTGTAGGTCCTCCATTTCATCTCACAATCACCCTACCATAACACATTAGCGTAAGTGCATATAACCCGAACGGGAAGTAAGATGCGGTGCTAATAATAATAATAATAATAATAATAATAATAATATAATATAATTAATTGGCCTAATTTAATTGGTAAGACCATAAATAATATAATGTATATATGTAAACCCGATATGTTAAAATACTTCAATATTATAATCAAAGTAGGCCTTCACAAATAAGAATCACCATTAGTTTGGAGAGTATAAAAAAACCACAACAATAAATAAGTTTTAAAAATCACCTTCAGTTCACTGAGCCAAGATTCGAACCTTTGCCTCCTAGTCAAAAGTTATCGAGTGCAACGCACCATTCTGCCACTGGTGCGGCAAATCTGATTTTAAAACACTTAAGTACAGTACCATACGCATTTCTCAATTTATTAATTGGATGCACTTCTACTTTTTTCTTTTTTATAAATACACAATATTTTCTGTAAGAATTTTCGAGGAGCAGAGATGTACTAAGTGTGTTTGACAGAGACATCTTCTCTAACTAGGGGGGGGGGGGGGCGGTGACCTAGTGGTCTAGGGGTAAGGTGTCAGACCTCTGTGCTGGCGGCCGGGGTTCAATCCTCGGTCCCGGCACAGATTTATCTGATAACCAAACCCTTCCTTCACCTCTGACAAGACATCTTGTGAATGTAGGGAATGCCAGGCCACCACCGTGGTTCGGATTCCACGTTAAACTGTGGTCCTTCATTTCATCTCACAATAACCCTACCATTACACATTAGCGTAAGTGCGTATAACCCGAACGGGTAGTAAGACGCGGTGCTAATAATAATCTAACTAGGGTCCGCTAATTACGCGCTCGCTCGCTCGCTCGCGCGCTCGCCAGTTTGGCCACCCAGTCGCTTGCGCGTCGCTCGCTCGCTCGCACGCTTGGCAGTCTGGCCGAACCCTAAGAGCCGCCTTCAGTCTTTCCAGAAATTTTGGCCAGTCTAGTGCAATATTATTGAGTGCTGCGGTCCTGCCACTATTCCAATGTCATCTCATCCGATGGGGCCGGGATCTTCCCTTGAAGTCACCATGATGTTGGTATGTAACACAGATTGTTATGTATTATAGGACTAGTATGTAGATAATACGTGTGTTTATTTACCCATACTTAGTTGCTTCAGGCTTTCATTATATCCCAAAGGGGGCGGATAGGTTTAGCCAGTTACACCATCACTTCAAAAAGTTTGATAATTTTCATAACTCTTTAGCTTTTACGTCAAATTCAGTGTCATAGAAAGTAAAAGTGGGGCTTCCTCTAGAAATATTTTTAAATGTACAAAAAAACATGAGCGGCTGAGTTATTCCGATGTTTATTCCAACTCAGACACTGATGGTGATGGTTCTGAAAGTTAAGAGGGATAAACACCTATCACAAAGTTTCGTCTCCACACCAAAGGAAGCTGAGTGGTGTATAAGTTTGAGAAGTATATAATGCTGTAACTTTATTTTACTCTACTACTTTGTTTAATTTTTATTTTAAACCTAATACCTGGCAAACTTGATTTATTATATTTTGATTATTACTAGCTGGTATGTAAAATTTAGTTTAAATAGTCAAATTTTTATTAATTAAAATCAATGATATTAATTTTTAGTAGTTATATTATTACCTTAATTATTCTCGAAAGTATAATCAGCTAATGCTTTCTCAACAATGACTGTAAGTAGTAGTAATGCCGGGGTATGATCCATCGCTAATTATTCAGACGTATGAGACTATGACGTTTCAAATAATATGACTGAGGTTAGCCTTGCGTCTGAGGTCAGCCGTGTGACGTCAGCCTGTGGTTCTGGACGCCCCATTGAATGAATTATTAAGTTTCGGTAGGTATGCTAGAGATATAGTGATAGTATTGTGACGTCATCCTGTGTGACGTTCCGGTTAGTTGGTCAGCGCCAAGATAATTTCTGTCGTGGACAAGTTTTAAGTGTATATGAATTGTAATTAGTTTTAAATGTTTAGTTATTTATATATCGAATAATTGAAATAAATAGATTTGAACATGTTTTTTTATAGTGACGCGTTCCTCATTTGTACGTCACATCAGATTTGAATAAATATCAAGTGTTGAGGTATGTATTATGACATTAGAACGTTTGAATTATACACTAAAAAGTTATATATTGCTCTTACTACAAATATTTAAATGAGAGGGTAATATTACTAGAAATGAAAAAATAAATACAAGTTTTTTCACATTTAATTATAATAAAAAATATATATACATATTTAACAATTTATTATTTTTATCCATAAAAATACAAAGATCGTCACACAGTGACAGATAGTCAAAATATGGGATAGGATCGGGCAGGGTCTACAAACGATTTGGAGGCGAGCGTATTGTCTATTAACATTGATACATTAGGGTGATTTAGATATTTTACATGGCGTGTGATATATTTTTCAAGATTGTACAGAGTTTTTAATTCGTCCGTAGACAGATAGATCTGAATGTATTTTTATCACTCAGACACAATTTCCACACTCCGAAAAGTTTTTTCACCACAATGATAAAGTCGTCCATGGTGGACTCGAAGTTTACACACGTCTGCACACAGTCGGACCAAAACGGCATTTCCTTGACGAGAAAGTTCCATTGTGGGACGGTGAGTATTAGACGATTAGAACTCGATGAAAACATCACGTGAACGTAAAAGTTAAGGTCAGGGAAGAGGCCCACCGCCACGTGTTTGTTCTGTTTGTCGTTTAGGTAGAAAGTCTTGGTTAACAACGACGGTGATTCATCCTGCACCATATTACAGCTGCACGTCTTCATCGCTGTCTGCGTCTAGACTGATGACCTGTAATCAACAGTCGTCACAATTAAAGCTAGTATCGTGGTCGTCGTCGTCGTCTGTGATTGGACAAAATTTATACAATTTCTCGGCAATGTGAAATCTGACGAATCGTGCCAAAGCGTTTGCATTTTTTAACGCGCACGGGGTGATGTCGTGACAAGGGGCGGAACACCCCCAACAATTAGAGTTGATCAAATCAACAAAAGGACATTTATAGTCCTCGCGTAGTGGGATGAATGTCCGCCCGTGAGACGGAACAAGAAATTCCCTTTTTGTTTATTATATGCGTAAGGCACGAAGGCTTTATCTAAATTTTGTTTTAGAATTGGAACCAATTTGGAGTAGCACAAGCCGGTGGTTTTATTGAATTGATAGCACGAGGATTGTTTCTCCTCGATGAAAACTATGGCTAGCTCGGTGAGCACCCACTCCTTTTTCGAGTTTACGATAAATGAAAAATCAAAGATGGCCGACATGATGATGTTCATATGACAGATAATTGAATACAAATGATTAAATAAAATTATAGTATACCTTTTATATCTAATGCTGGAACACACGTCTGGGCACCCCTGCTAGTACACCTTGGACAGCAGCCAAAGCGACGTTTGAACAGCGTGATGGCCAGTCGGTCGTTCTTGCACAAGTTGTCGGTTGAGAACAGGTCTGTGAATCTCCTCAGGCTCCAGCCGGCGTCTTTGGCAACGGCAAACAGACAGCAATAGTGCCCGCACACACCGGAGGCTATGGCTTGGAGTCGTTTGCGGTTGTACATCCACCGTGTCGAGTGTTTATTCATGAGTCTAGTCATCGCTAAGCTCGGTCGTCTGCCATATGTATCAAAATACTCCCCAAATTTGGAAAAATATAGAACCACCCAATGAGAACCGGGTTTAGTGTGAGGGTCTAGATTGACCACAAATAAGGCGGGACGAGTGAAATTTTGAGGTAATTTGTCCAAAGGAAATGTCCCTTTATAGATTGAAATTTTGCCCCGCAGCAATGTGTCTATTTGATGAGAATTCATGGTGTTAATAATTAATTTTCACCTCCCGATTAGAATCTATCGACACCGTCCCCTCGTACTCAGAGTAAAACAAACAGGTTATGGCGGTGTCAAGGTCTGTCTTGAACTGTAACACAAATCTCACGTTCCCCTCTGTCTGAAGGCTGGTGTGCGAGTCCTGTCCTGCACTGTCGGGAGTCAAGTCGAAGGCCAACATAAAGTAACCTTTATTGAACATGTCTCGCGTGATTAAATGCCCGTTGTTTTGATGGTGTATGCCCAATCCCAAAAACAATGTATCATAGGCGAGGGTGGACGTGCCGACGTTGTCAAAATTTATCAAAATGGGCAAATGTTTTTGGATTCCATTTACATATAGGATGAAACGATCAAGGTTTCTATGAATCAGTTGAAACGGATTCGTGTTCAAACTGCCCACAAAAGCCTCGTTTGACACCATTGTGAATAAAACAATTTTAGGGATAACCCCTTGAATAACATTATTTAGACTCACAGACTTGGATCCTTTGGGTACGGTCACAGACTTGACGTCCACCCGATTGAGGTGGTATTGGGCCGGCTTTCGTAACAGTGTCTTTTCTATAGCGAGTGAAATAGTCGGCGACACTTCCACGTGTTTCACAAAGAGGGTGGCGTCTAAAATTCGCAACCGTACGTCGGTGTTTAAATTGTCCGCGTCTGTGAGCAGATAAAATTCTCTTTTGTTGCGAATTAATTTAACGCGCAACGATACATTTTTCAATAGCAAATGTGAAATATTAAACATGTCGGCGTGTAAACGTCCCAACAAGTCGACCGGATGTTTTAACAAGTCTAATTTCGTGGCGAAGCCTTTGTTCTCTGTGGATGCAGCGAGTTCACCGTTAGCGGCAGGGGTATCCAAAAACCACATACCATTCACTAGGTGGGTGTCGGAGGCGTCTCTACCGTAATTAGTTAAAGTCTCTAAATAAGCCCTGTAGGCATAGTTGTCGGTCGAGGTTGTAATAAGTGTTTCGTTGAGAGATATATTGATTTGACTGAAAAAAGAATTTAACAAGTTGTTGACGCATCCGATTTTATTGTCGGCTGCGACCGGTGTCCCGTCCCCTTTCACCAGTTGAATACGAAGATATAATTTAATCGAAGAGAGGTCCCGAAAATACTCGCCGTCCCCGGGGCAAAAAAAACTCTAACTGAGCGTCATTGTCCACGGAAGTGATGGGTTTGTATTCGACCACTTTATTATTTTTAATTACCGTTTGAATGCATTTTTCGTCGAAAAGATCGAGTTCTCTTTTTGAACACTCCATAATTAATCGAAAATATCTTTTTTAGCTCTCTTGTTCCCTCTTGCTCTGGCGCCCACCTTTGAATGAAGTCGTTTACGCTTTTTTACCCTTTTTAAGCCACGTCCCTCAACCGCCTGAGTGACGCGCTTTTTAACTATATCACCGACTTTTTGACCGGGTTCGCGTGTTGCTATGTCGGCCAAAATATGCGAACCTGTTTGTAACGCTTGTTTTCCCACCGCTTTCGCCCCCCTCATAAAAAACGGTTTGACAAATCGAAATAATCCGCTCAAAAACGATCCGAGGCCACGGCCCTGTTGCATTTTATAACTGGCGTGATAGACGGGACCGATGTTTTCTCTCTCTTCCTCCATTGTTAAGACTAAGTCAAATTACTACGTCCCGTATCTATTTATCTAGTTTTTTTCTCTCTAAAATGTAAAACCGCTACGGTGGGCACGGGACCCAATTGAAAATTCACTCGTTCGCCAAACTTTGTGTATAAGCCTATGCTTATAGTGTCAAAATTACATTTCTCGACGGGAAAATAGAATATAGGAAAGAACACGTGATGTGAGGTGGCGGAAGGGAACTGTATGATTCTAATCCATCTTACATACGAGTCGCCTAGCAACTGTGGTCCTATAATGTCTGTGTACACAAAGATGGGCTCCATTGAACTAGAGCCGGGCAGTTTACGATTAGGTCGCAATAAGAACCCCTTAATATCCTCGCTCATTAAATCCCTCATATGTGTATTAACCGCATAAAGTGACTCTATGTTGGGTAGTCTGTTTTGAATGGTTTAATTAAGTCTCCAATGCCCACATAAAGACGAACAGGAAATTCTATTTATAAATCTTCTTTTCGCCACTGTAAATGAAATTGTGTTTTTGAATCGTGTAGTTATGGGTGACTTGTCGGTGGTCCATGCACCCTTTTGTTTTTTAATCTCAGTCAACATTGTTTGATCGCGAAGAATGTACCATTGAAATTCAGATATTAAAACCTCTAGATAACCTTTATCACTTATCGAGCTCTTAATTTTATTATAAAGCTCCTTAAAGGAGGTGAAATCTTGTTGAGGAAACGAAACACGGCCCACTTGGGTCACCACGACGTTTGCCTTCAATTCTTTATCTTTGGATAAAATGTTATCTTCGAGAGTTTCAAAACCCACGGGATAGGATAATTCAGCTAGTCCCACCTCCCACCGGTCGTGTTCTAGCCGTATGGACTGTGCCAATTTTGTAGTATAGTAAGAGAGTGTATTATTCTCGTAATATTCAGCGCTCGAATCTGACGGCAGTGCTACATAAAACTGACTCATATTTGTTTAATGTTAGACGCAGCCACCCAGCTGTTGAAAGAACTGTCGTATCCTTTCCACTTGACTAAATGATGTTGAATGCCTTTAATCCGCTTACTCTGTACTATTTTAACTATTTGAAAAATCGTTGGACGACGCACGCGAACAGTTCGTAGTTATAAAAAATGTCCCTCAATAGGCCGCCCGCGGAGATCCTGTAACTAATAGACCGGTTGGGGAAGTCTAGGAATTACTTTAACTATGCTAAATATTTCTCGTGTAAAATTAGCCTCGTATCCTTTGTCAAAAATCATTTTTTCTTTACTTATGCGCACATGATCACCGACGTTGAACAAAAATTTCCCTATTTTAATTTTAGCCCACCGCTTTTGCAGGCGCAATAGTATTTTAAGTACGTGAATAGGCTTGACCGAAGCCGGAGCCATTCCTATAGTCGAATGAACACTAGCGTTATAATTTTGAACTAGCTTGCCCAACACATCGACGTAGTTGTGAGTGTTGAATGCGGTGAAATATTTCCACATTTTAGTTTTCAGCGTACGATTGAAACATTCCACGACGGCCTCCTTTATATCTGGATTACGCAAATGATAGAAATGAACGCCCGTTTGTTTCAAAAATGTTCTAAATTTAGAATTTAAAAATTCCCTACCCTTGTCCGACTGAATCGAAAGGGGGCGTCGTCCTTCCTTAAAAATCTGTTTTATACCCCACGTGATGTCTGCACCCGATTTTGTTTTAAGCGGTATAGACCACGCGTACTTTGAAAATACATCAATAATGTTTAGAATATAGTTGACGCCTCGGTTGTCCTTATTTAAAGCTCTCATATCTACTAGATCAATCTCCCACACTGTACCGTGGTCGCATACTACACCGCCACCACTTAGTTCGCCTGGCTACTCACCCTGTTTTACTGCCCTGTCGGAGAACACATTCGAGGCCGAAGGCGAGCTTTTTCGACCAGTGCGATCCACTCACACAACAAAACAAACTCTATCTAACGTCCTGGAAGAACAACCTGTTGTTTCATCATCAAGATAGATGGCAGTGAATAAAGCGCGTGCGCGATCTGATAAACTTGGCTAGCTCTCAATCGTCGTGTACTCGTCACCCCCCCCCCCCCCCGTAATCCAAGACCAAGACTTCATGGCGTTCTGCGCAGGCGCCGATGAGGTCTTCTAGTCGCCGATTGGACAATATGATATCGAATTATGGCTATTCATTCCAACCTCCTTTTTTTCCCCTCTGAATTCAAATGAATAAAGGCGAGTGTTTGACATGGGAAAAATCACTCTTTGATGCCACTAGCCGTTAGAGGAACTAATACTCCCAACAATGTAAGTTGACATAATGATGGCGAGCTAGTTAGAGATATTGCATCGTTAAATGGTAGACTGTAGGTTATAAATTGATTCTCCAGTATGTGAACAGTTTAGCAGTACTAAATGTAGTACTTTGGATACTTGTTGTACTATGATGTTTTGAGTAGAAGTTTATTACTATTAACTTTCAATATGTTTATATACCTAGTTTCGGAGGTTAACCAAAATAGGTTTTGGAGAACTAATTTTAGTTGCTTAGATATTTGTCATGTTATAATGTTATGATTAGAAATTTAGGACAATTTACTTTCAATATGTTTATATATCTAATTTCGCAGGTTAACCAAAATAGGTTTTGGAGAACTAAAGTTAGTTGCTTAGATATTTGTCATATTATAATGTTATGATTAGAAATTTAGGACAATTTACTTTCAATATGTTTATATATCTAATTCCGCAGGTTAAACAAAGTAGGTTTTGGAAAACTAAGTTTAGTAATTTAAATATTTGTTATGCTACATTGTTTTGATTAGAAATTTATTTCAAGTAACTTTCAATATGTTTATATATTAAATTCTGTGGGTTAACAAACGTAGGGTATGCTAGTTTAGGAGAACTAAGTATAGTACTTTAAGTAGTTGTCATGATATATTGTTTTGACTAGTTAATCAGGAGTATCTATGTTTTGATGATCAGAGCGAGTAAGAATGCGCCAAGCTTAAATTCTAAATATTATGTCATATATATATATATATTTTTTTTTATATTTTACATCTTGTTATATTGTTAAATAAACTGGCCAAGGCTTAGTATCTTGTTATCTCCTGTTTTGTTTTTGCGAGGTCCCTGCCTTATATACAAGTTGTTTAAATAATCAAATAGGGAATATTTACTTAACTTGAGTGGTGGTCAATAAGGATCCCTGTGATTTAACTAAATAAATGCCTAAACCATTTAAGGATGGTTGAGCTGCCCCCACTCTGCTTCACAGAGTTTTATATTTATATTTATATCTTTTTGATCATTGCACTCAAATTGTTGTTTGTTTGTTACAATCCTCGTTCTACGCCATGGATCGGACACCGCTGGACACTTCTGAAATACTTGGCAGTAAATCTCAAGTATACAAGCTAAACCGAGAGGCGTTAATTGCGGAGCTCGTGGGCCGAGGGATAGCTGTTAACCCCGAATCCACTGTTCGTGAATTGAGGACCATGCTGTCTCGGGAGTTGGGTGAGAAAAATCCATTATTTTCTGACGTTGATAATAGTGATGTGCCCGGTCAGGTGGTCGGTAGGAATAGAGAGGTCCCTATGACCAGTGTTGAGAGGCAGGCCCCATTAGATCCTGTTGGTAACACATTATCTTCGCAGAACCCACTCTCTAACCATGTTATTGTTCGGTCAGACGGTTCACATGATAGTAGGACTCGGTCCAAAGTAGTCAGTGATTGGTTGAATCGCATTCCTGTGTGTGATGGACAGAATAGTTCCGCGTTATTCGCTTTCCTGCTGGAAGTAAACAAAGTCCATAAATTACGTATGGTTGAGGACGCGGAAATATTAGTGTTATGTCTGGGGAAAACTTCAGGGTTCTTAACACACCTTATCTCCGAGGGGATAAGTCAGGGGACCCCCTGGGTTACTGTTATGGATAACATATTTGACTCTCTAGTTTCTAGGAGAGAGAGGGAACGTTTATGTTCAGAATTCGTGTACCGTTTCCAACTTTCACACGAGTCTCTTAGGATTTTTATTCTTTCTGTGTCAGAAGCAGCGAGCATCCTCAATTTAAAACTCAGTGAGCGACAAATCGTAGAAATTATTCTAGAGAATGTGTCGCCTCTTACTAGGAGACATTTTGTATTTTCCCAATTGCCGTGTTCCTTTTCAGAGTTGTACTCTCTGGCTTCCAAAATTGAGGGATCACTTTTGGGTGAACGGGAATATTTTGAGAAGCACCCTATTACAGTTTCTAAACCCTCCGCTTTATCAACCCCTTTTAACCAGAAGTCAAAAAACAGCTTTGGTCAGCTTACATATTCTCAGACGCCCCCCGTGATTAATAGACCTTATAATAGCCAACCTACTGGACATCGAGGAGGGAACAATAGTCGCGACCTATCTCGAGTTAGATGTTTTGGTTGTAAGCAATTAGGGCACCTCCGGTACCAATGTCCGGCGGGAAACGTGTGACGTGTAACCTGAGGAGTGGTAAAGTTACACGACGCTTTACTAATATTAATAAACCACTCGAGACCCCTATCCCCATGGTCGAATTTTCTATTGGGTCAAATCACGGTGCCGCTTTAGTCGACACGGGCGCTAACGCATCGTTCATTAATGCTGAGTTTCTGAGTAGCATCCGGGGTAGTAAACTCAAATGTGACGTTCAAATAAATAAGTGTGCTCCCCGTACATTTGTTTTAGGGAATGGAAGTAGCATTATTATTGACAGATTTGTTTATCCATCTCTCAAAATTAATCGTTTTTCTTGGAAAAGAAAGTTATATGTTGTAAGCAAACTAGTATGCGACGTCATATTAGGAATGGACTTTTTGTGGGATACTAGAGGTATCTTAGACTTAGGCTTGGGACATTTAAGTTTTGGGTTTAATTCTCAGATTAAAGTGCCATTGTGTCTATGTTCTAGACCCATGTGGTGTAGTCACTTAGGTAGCGATGAAGATCGCGTTAATACCTTGATTAAGAAGTACTCGGATGTCATAACACCCGTCTGGGGAAAATGTGACATACTCCCCTATGATATTGTAGTCACGGACGAGATTCCGGTTAGGTCGGGTCCCTATTCATGTAACCCACCCAAAATTAAAATATTTCGCGAGTTGATAGAGGACTTAGAACAGAAGGGGGTGATTAGGCCATCTAAATCCCCGTACGCTAGTCCGGCATTTATTATTCCGAGAAAAGGACAAGGACACAGGTTGATTGTAGACTATAGGAAGGTAAATAAAAAAATCCAGTTTGATCCCTACCCCATGCCTAGTGTGGAGAGTGCGTTCCAACATCTAGGGGGCGCTAAAGTGTATAGTCTCATTGACTTGAATGCCAGTTTTTTTACAATGCGCTCTCACAGAGCGGTCAAAGAAGTTCACGGCGTTTGTTACCCCTTGGCAACTATACGAATTTAATCGTGTACCGTTGGGCGCTAGTATCGGTGGCCAGGCATTAAGCCGTGTCCTGGATCACATCTTCTCAGACTTAAAATATAAGTTCGTCTTTAATTACCTTGATGACATCTGTGTATACAGTAATTCTCTTGATGAACATCTTGAACATTTAGACATTGTACTGAGCCGTTTGCGTCTGGCGGGTTTGACTGTTAACCCCGACAAGGTCACGTGGGCCAAGCAATCTATCAAGTATCTTGGGTATATTATTTCTAATGGGAATATATTGGTCGACCCCGAAAGGGTGAAACCCATTGTCGATTACCCACAACCAAAAAACATAAAGGGTGTGATGCGTTTCGTTGGCATGTGCGCTTACTACGCACGCTTTATCCCGCATTTCTCTGAAATTGCTGCCCCCTTAAATTACTTAAAGAAAAAAGGTGTCTCATTTGTCTGGGGAGAGGAACAATCTCGTGCTTTCAAAACTCTCAAGAGCAAACTGATCAGCCCCGAGGTTTTGCACATGCCCGATTTCACTTGCCCATTCCTTCTTCATGTCGACGCTTCTTCTGTCGCCCTTGGAGCGGTTTTGTCCCAGAGAACTGCGGACGGTGTTCGTCCCGTGGCCTTTGCGAGCAGAACCTTGTCTCAGGCAGAACAGAAATATAGTGCTTTCGAGAAAGAATGTCTGTCATGTGTTGTGGGCGTTGAGAAATTCTCTGACTATCTAGAACAGCGCGAATTCGAACTATACACTGACAACATGGCGTTGTCATGGATGTGGTGACACCCAAAGCAGTTAGGAAAGATCGGGAGGTGGGTGCTACGCCTTTCGAAATACAAATTCAGCACGCAACACGTTCCTGGAAGGGATAACGTGACTGCTGATGCCCTATCTCGGATGGCGGAAGATCTGGAGCCGATTGAGACCCAAAATATTGTACAGCCTTTTAATGTAATTCATTCCATCTCGGAGTCATTCATCTCGATTCGAGATCATCAAGGGAGTGACTCGTGGTGCTTGGAACTAATAGATAAAATAAATAAGGGAGAGGAGGTGGGTCCTTATTCTCTTTACAAAGGACTTCTTGTGATATCTAGTGGGAAAGGGAAAGGAAGGAAGATTGTTGTCCCGACTGTGGTACGCAAAATGTTGTTGCGTTATTTCCATCATTCTATTGTTGGTGGTCACCTGGGTATACTTAAAACTTATCGTAAAATTTCTAGGGAGTTCTTTTGGCCAGGGATGTACAGAGATGTGAAACTGCAAGTTAAGCAGTGTGAAGATTGCCAAAAAGCAAAACCGGCGCAGAACACGAAAGTTGGGCTTCATTCGGCCGATGTGGCTCAACTTCCGTGGGAAAAGGTGTTCGTCGACTATGTTGGCCCCTTGCCCCGATCCTCCTTAGGAAATACTTGTATACTCATTTTGTTGGATGCTTTCTCTAAATTTGTGATTATTTTACCGTTGAGGGACATGAAAGCAAAGACCACTGCTAACGCGCTTGCTAGACGCGTGTGGGCGATATTTGGTGCCCCCGAAGTTTAGTGAGCGATAATGGGCCCTGTTTTAGGTCTGCCACTTTCAAAGACTTGTGCTTTGGATGGGGCATTAAACACATAACCACCAGCCCCCACTATCCTTGCCCTAACCACGTGGAGCGTTTCAATAGGAATCTTAAGGTGGCCTTAACCATTTTCCACTCGGTTGATCAAGCTAGATGGGATCGTGATATTGAGTTCTTAAATGTCGCATTTAATTCCGCGTTTCATGAGTCAACCAATGCCTCTCCGGCTTCGGTGTTCCTGGGTAGAGAACTCAACCACCCTCTGTTAACGGTATGGGATGTGGACCCCTTGCTGGGCGGGGATGAGAAGTTCTCACATAAAGATAGGTGCCAAAAGGCCTTCGAAGCTTTAAAAAGGGCCCATAAAAAGGTGGCGGATAGGTATAACCTTGGACGTGCCCCCGTTTCGATTGCTATTGGAGACTTGGTCCTCAATAAAAGTTATCCACAGAGCTCCGCAATTGACAAAATCTCAGCAAAACTCAGTCCGAAGTGGAATGGTCCATGGCGAGTGGAGCGCTTCCTCACCCCTGTAACTGTACTGATTAGTGATGTTGGTGACCCTTCAATCACCAGGCGGGCCCACGTATCTCAAATTAAATCCTGTGGCATCAAAGAGTCCTCATCCCTGGTCCAGGGATGAGTATGTGTGTGAGTCCGTGCTGTAAAAGTGTAAGTGTTAGTATGTAAGTTATTTATCATCTCCGGGAAAGCCCACAGATTAAGCAACAGAGATAATTACCAGATTTTGTAATCTTAAGATTATAAGATGGAATCTCCTAGTTGAAGCAATGTTAACTCCAATAAATGGATGATACCCTCGCAGGAGACATCATGATCTGGTATAGTCCCAGTGTTATAGCAAAATAAAATTACTAGAGAAATCTTTACTACAGGTTATATAATGACTGTTTTTTTTTAATTGTGACATTGAATGCTAGGTTAGATTTTTGCTTGCGATTGTAATGCATTATATTATATCAGGTTGTGTACGGCTAGTGGGGAGATAAAATTCTGGTGGTGTTCGTTGGGTACTCGCTTTGTGTTTATTTGTTCAGTGGGATCCTTCATCCCTCCTTCATTCCTGTCGTCGAGCCAAAGAACAGAAGAGCCCGAAATGCCTTCGGTTTGGTACAGCGCAGTTGCTGGGGTGGCGAGGACAGGCTGAAAGGCGTGGAGCACTTGCCAGATTGACGGAGAGCGGTGTTGACCAGCTGCTGAGACTGAGATCAAGGAAGACGTCTCTTGGATCGCTGTGTCAAAAGCTTGGACCACCCGAATTCCTGAGAGCGGAAGAGGCTGTCTCGTGTAGGGGCGGAGGATTTGTACCGTGGTCGCATACTACACCGCCACCACTTAGTTCGCCTGGCTACTCACCCTGTTTTACTGCCCTGTCGGAGAACACATTCGAGGCCGAAGGCGAGCTTTTTCGACCAGTGCGATCCACTCACACAACAAAACAAACTCTATCTAACGTCCTGGAAGAACAACCTGTTGTTTCATCATCAAGATAGATGGCAGTGAATAAAGCGCGTGCGCGATCTGATAAACTTGGCTAGCTCTCAATCGTCGTGTACTCGTCACCCCCCCCCCCCGTAATCCAAGACCAAGACTTCATGGCGTTCTGCGCAGGCGCCGATGAGGTCTTCTAGTCGCCGATTGGACAATATGATATCGAATTATGGCTATTCATTCCAACCTCCTTTTTTTCCCCTCTGAATTCAAATGAATAAAGGCGAGTGTTTGACATGGGAAAAATCACTCTTTGATGCCACTAGCCGTTAGAGGAACTAATACTCCCAACAATGTAAGTTGACATAATGATGGCGAGCTAGTTAGAGATATTGCATCGTTAAATGGTAGACTGTAGGTTATAAATTGATTCTCCAGTATGTGAACAGTTTAGCAGTACTAAATGTAGTACTTTGGATACTTGTTGTACTATGATGTTTTGAGTAGAAGTTTATTACTATTAACTTTCAATATGTTTATATACCTAGTTTCGGAGGTTAACCAAAATAGGTTTTGGAGAACTAATTTTAGTTGCTTAGATATTTGTCATGTTATAATGTTATGATTAGAAATTTAGGACAATTTACTTTCAATATGTTTATATATCTAATTTCGCAGGTTAACCAAAATAGGTTTTGGAGAACTAAAGTTAGTTGCTTAGATATTTGTCATATTATAATGTTATGATTAGAAATTTAGGACAATTTACTTTCAATATGTTTATATATCTAATTCCGCAGGTTAAACAAAGTAGGTTTTGGAAAACTAAGTTTAGTAATTTAAATATTTGTTATGCTACATTGTTTTGATTAGAAATTTATTTCAAGTAACTTTCAATATGTTTATATATTAAATTCTGCGGGTTAACAAACGTAGGGTATGCTTGTTTAGGAGAACTAAGTATAGTACTTTAAGTAGTTGTCATGATATATTGTTTTGACTAGTTAATCAGGAGTATCTATGTTTTGATGATCAGAGCGAGTAAGAATGCGCCAAGCTTAAATTCTAAATATTATGTCATATATATATATATTTTTTTTATATTTTACATCTTGTTATATTGTTAAATAAACTGGCCAAGGCTTAGTATCTTGTTATCTCCTGTTTTGTTTTTGCGAGGTCCCTGCCTTATATACAAGTTGTTTAAAATAATCAAATAGGGAATATTTACTTAACTTGAGTGGTGGTCAATAAGGATCCCTGTGATTTAACTAAATAAATGCCTAAACCATTTAAGGATGGTTGAACACATCGTCGATATTGGCGACTCTGTACGGGTTACGTGGGAACCTTTTTCTTAAACCACGGTGAAGAGTGTACGCGTCCTGCCCGGTAAACCATTCGTCTACTTTTATTTTATCCAACCGACTATACTTTTTAAGATTGGTGGCGCTCGAGAAAGCCGAAGGTCGTGGGATATTGTAATATAATTTTTTTAACGTGGCGCTTATCTCAGTGTGTTCCAACGTGGTCTGGGGGGAAATAGTTTAGAAATGACTGTTTTATATTTCAAACCTCTGCTGGACGTTATTTTCGCGTTAGGATCAAAGTTTTGTCGATGAGCGCTCGTGGCAATTAGTATGTCTTTATATTTTTTTAAATCACTCTCTGTAATTATATCTTTATTTTCGTTTCTTTTGGTCAACAACTCCCAAAGTCCTTGCGTGCCTTTATAGTGTGTGTTACCCAGGTATATATCGTTATCGTCTACGGTGAAACTTGAATTGCCTATTTTAAAGTATCCCCCTCTTTTCCAATTCCAAATATAGGATTTGTAGACGCTCTCCGGTGGACGTAAGGTGATAAATATTTTCCCGCTATGCTGCCGAACAGGCGGAAGGAACCTGTTTCAACTTCATCAGGGAAATACGACTCCCCTTCTACCCACCCCTCCGCTGGTGAGTCTACACTAATAGGACTGCTTTGATATGTGGTCTCGTCTGAAATGAATCGAGGAACCGTCGGCATCGGTTGTCTCCTAACCAAATGTCGTTTTCTTATTTTTACTTTTCCTCGTGCAAGGTCGACCGGTATACGTTTTATTAGTGTGGGGCCCACGATGGGTATCTTAATTGGTTGTCTCGCTCTCTGCCTGTTTGTTAAAATAACGCTGTTGATACTTTCTAAACTGGTCAATCTTTGATAATCGTCAATTTTTTTCCTAGATTTTAGAATATTTTTCATCTGTACAAAATCGGTGGACTTGTCATCGCGTTTATTGTGAAATAGTTCTGGCGGAACTAGAAGCATCTGTTTAAGTTCTGACATATTATTATTTAACCAATGCGCCTACGAGAGCAGAAAGAATAGCGGGTAGTATGATGCTCAAGAAGCCGCCCGATTGAACGGCGATACTTCTTTTTCTCTTCAACGAAACACCGCTGCTAGCCAATTTACGCATACAATTTTTATACTTTATTAATTTTCCCTTATCTCTTTTACTAATTTTAATATTATTGTTTAATGTGTTTAGAGCACATTCGCCGAGTGTTGTTATAACATCCGGGACGACGACTTTAAGAATATCTTTGCGCAATTTAGGACTGGCCGTTTTCAACACCCGCAGTACGTGTCTATTTTTCTTGACTAGTTTCATCTAGTAGTCTAGCGGGGACAAACACTTTGCAAACACTGTTAAATATGTCCGTTTTGAAGCGCAAGCGTTCTTCCGCGTTCTGACTCAGATAAAAGAGTAAATACCCGTAAGCGGATTCGGTTGCTTTCCTATAGATTCTTTGAATTTTGGATGGATTATCCGGATAAACTTGTCTAGCTAGATAGTTTATCTGTGTTTGATCACGCGGGTTCTTAAACACAACAATGTATCTAGCGTTTAGCGAGATGTCACGAGACTTACTCCCCTGATGGAAAAGATTTTGTGTGATCAGAATAACCGATAGGTTTCTATGATGACTACCCTTGGTGAAAAGTTCACACACTTTTTTAGAATAAACCTCGTTCATTAAATCGTCCAGCACGATGAGTTGAGCCCCGCCGGCCTTAAAATCGAAATTGTCCGGTACACCTTTGTGTAGTGTGACGTGACTAAATAATCGCGAGGGAATAGAATTGTTCTCGCTGAAACAGCATAGAATTCTATCAAATTTATCCACACTGCACACCTGTTTTAAATTTAACAGAAAATTATCTACAAAAGTAGATTTACCGCAATTATACGGTCCCGCTAATATCAGTGTGAAAGGGTGTACAAACACAGACATCGATGTGCACCCGTCTGGTGTTGGTATAAAACTAAAAAATAAAAATTACGATTTCAAATTTATAGTAATGCTGACAAACCAATAAATTTAACGTTCAAATTTTTTTATGGCCGAAATATTTATCATAATTATGATGAACACCCCTAGTCTAGCATATCAATAATAAGTTGTTCCCCCTTGCGGGACGGGGTTAAAAATAGTCCCGCAGTAACCCCTGCTTGTCGAAAAAAGCGCAGGACGTACTTCGTGTGGGACAAACCTATCCTATATCTTTCCTTTCACATCATTTTCTCCTTCCTTCACTTTCCCCCTTTTTTCACTCTTCCCCTTTTTTCACTCTTCCCCTTTTTTCACTCTTCCCTTCGCTTTATCTATCCTTACTTTTTTCTTCCTTTCCCCCACCGTTCATCCTGCACAGAGGCCTTTGGCCTTTCCGTTGACGACCCTGGCAACTAACCCGGCTCTTCTCTGTTTATTATTGGATACCACTGCCTTGAGCTCCTAAATGAAAGTGCGACGGTTGCAATACCTTAGTAGAAGGGCCTTAGGGATGACAATAACCGGGTACCTTACTTTGGGAAAAGATCGGTTGCGTTCATGAGGGCCCGGACGTAAAATTGGCACTTTCCTACACCCACTTGCTGCGACGACCTCTGTCTCGGCGATGCTCTATGCGAAGGTTGTCATGTCTAGCGTCGTATGGGGCCTCTCGTCGGGACAGTTAACAGGGCCATATGTGGTAGTACCAACTTGGATCACCCTGGGTCTACGATCAGAGTACTGTGTAGGTTGTCCCCAATTACGGCATGGCCGATAATTTTGTCGCCGCTGGCATCGTACTGCCAAACCCTGCTGGCAACTCACTGCCCGGCCACTCTCAGAACCGTAATATTGATAAGAGGCGGAAACGGGTAAGGCCGTCCAGCCCTGTTTTGATAAAAAGCCAGGAAGTGGTGAGGCCCCAGCCCCGCTTCCTGGTGATGTCTCGTGTGAATGAAAGGGAAGGCCTGAAACGTGTCAGCCCATTTATTCTCGAAAGAGTGATAAATGGAGCAGCGAAATCGGAAGTCTCAATAAGGAAACTGCGTGATAGCACCATCATGATTCAGACCACGACTGACACACAGTCTTCAAATATAATGGCCATCTCCGAAATACCGTTGAGCAATACGACTCATATACCGGTGAAGGTGGAACCTCACAGGTTCCTCAATGTTTGCAAGGGAGTGGTCACTTGTTATGATCTCGACTGCGTAAGCATTGAGGATATCTGTGAGGAGCTTTCCCCTCAGCATGTCACCGAGGTCTACCGTATCATTACCAAAAAGAACGGACAAGAGAAAAAGACGGATACATATATCCTCACCTTTGCGACTCCCATCCTTCCAAAGGAGGTTCGAGCGGGCTTCCATGTGCTCAGAGTCAGGCCATACGTTCCTAATCCTCGGCGCTGCTTTTAGTGCCAGGAGTTTGGGCATACGAAGCTGAGATGCCGTGGAAGGCCAACCTGTGCGGATTGCGGACAGGATGCTCACGATACACCGTGTGAGTCTCCTAAGTTCTGCATCAACTGCAAGGGTCCGCATTCTGCTTGGTCTCGGACCTGTCCGAAATGGAGTGTGGAGAAAAAAGTCCTGGAGATCCAATGTGAAAAGAAGATCCCTTATGCCCAGGCCCGCAAGGAATTTGTATCCAGTCAAGCTCCGGTATTTCAGAAATCATATAGCCAAGTTGTAAGCCAGAACATAAATTGCCCCAACTGCCATTGTGCAGTTAATATTGCCGATACGCCTACACGACCTGTGCCACTCGTCTCTATTCGAGACACTCAAAGACAACCAGCACCATCTATGGTGGTGCCAAAATTAGTCCAAGGGGCGAAGCCCCCGCCGAGGTCACCTCCACCACCTTTGCCCCCGAGGAGGCCACCTCGGGGAGTGCCTTCTGGCCTTCCTGGGGGGACCCCACCGAGCCTTCCTCGTGGGCCCCCTCCAAGCCCTCCTCGAGGGACCCACCGGGCCCCGATCGGGGAACATCCCCGAGCCCTCCTCGGGGTCCTAAACCATGTGCGACCGTTGTTGAGCCGCTCAACCCCGCCTCAGGAAACTCCGGAGGTCGGGATGAATGGTGGTACAGGTGAGGTCGCAAAGGCGAGTCCCACTGGTGCCTTGAGTAAGGACCAGCAAGGGACCGCCGAAAAAATTATTTTAAAAAAAGCGTCGAAGGCTTTAACAAAGCCTTCGCGTAAGGATTCCCCGACCCAGTCACTACAGGACAAACCAAAGCCTCTCCTGAAGCGGGAGGTCCAAGAGAGATTGGGAAAAGCAAGAGGACCTAAAAAAGTCCTCAATAAATTTTTATTTTTAAAAGAATGTGTTATGGATTGTGAGGATAATTAATTAAATTATATATTAATAAATAATGTCGCTACTACAATGGAATTGTAGGGGTTTCTATGTCGTGTAGAGGAAATTAAACTACTAATTTCTTCCTTGCATCCTCCCATCTTGTGTTTGCAGGAAACCCACTTCCGCCCAACTGACAATCCGATGATTCGTGGGTACGATGTATATCGTACCGACAAGCCACTCTTTGATCGGGCTAGCGGAGGTGTGGCTATATTTGCACGTAGCAACATATATCATAAGTTTATAAATATTGTCTCTGATCTCCAAGTGATTGCTGTCAGAGCCTCCCTTCCTATGGAGGTAACCGTATGCTGCATTTACCTCCCACCAGGTGAAAGTGTTTCCAAGAGGACTCTAGAGGCCCTCTTTATACAACTTCCCGCCCCCTATATCAACTTGGGGGACTTTAACGCGCATAACCTGGTGTGGGGGTCTAATTTACAGACACCCGCAGGGAGGATGGTAGAGGATATTCTTGTCTCGGGAAACCTGGTGTTAATGAACACCGGGACCCAGACACACTTCTCCACCTTTAATGGTGTATCCTCTGCCATCGACCTAGCCCTATGTAGCCCCGGGATTGCTGCTCACTTCCTTTGGGAGGTTCACTCGGACCTATGTGGCAGCGATTACTTTCCCATTCTGCTTTCACAAATTCAAGATCCCCCCAGTACAGCACGGTTCACCCAATGGGTTCTTAAACGTGCCGACTGGGATAAATTCCGCGAGCTCGCCGTTTTCCACGAATCCCTTCTCCTGACGTCGATGTAAAGACTGGGTATTTTACTTCGACGGTCATCACGGCGGCGAGGGCCTCCATCCCTAAATCCTCGCCAAATCCGCGCCACCGTTCCGTTCCCTGGTGGAGCGAGGAGTGTCGGTTGGCTATTTCTGACCGTCGAAGGGCCCTACGTCTTTTTCACCGACGTCCTACTCTGGAGAATCTGGAGTCATTCCGGATTCTACGTGCTCGAGCTCGCCGTGTCATTCGTGAAAGTAGAAGAGAGTCTTGGAAAAAAATTATTTCAACCCTTACAATATCCACTCCCACAACTAAGGTTTGGGATAATATCCGTAAATTACGTAATAGCAACAATTCCAACAACAATATACATGCCCTCATGTCTAACGGTTCACGTGTCTCCTCCCCTTTGGAGGTCGTAAATGTATTGGGCTCGATGTTCGCCGCTATTTCTAGCACTGCGAGCTACACTAACGAGTTCGATGTTCATAAGAGGAATATCGAGCGCCATGCTATTGACTTTGGCCAAAGTCGGGGGGAGGATTATAACTCCCCCTTTACCAAAGATGAACTGACCTACGCCCTGTCCCAGGCCGGCAGCACAGCCTCTGGTCCAGACGACATTCATTACGAGATGTTGCGTCAGCTGCCCCCTGCCGGACAGGCATTTCTTTTAGACCTCTACAATAGTGTTTGGGAATCTCATCAGTTCCCCTCACTATGGAGGCAAGCAACCGTTATACCTATATATAAAAATGGCAAGGATAAATTAGAGCCAACTAGCTATAGACCGATAGCTTTAACTAGTTGTGTATGTAAAGTATTGGAAAAAATAATTAATAAGCGACTTATATGGTATTTAGAATCCCGCAATCTGCTATCTAATATTCAATGTGGTTTTCACCGTAACCGATCCACGGTGGATCACCTTGTCTGTCTAGAGACGGCTATTCGTGACGCTTTTCTCCATAAGCAGCATCTTCTGGCTGTCTTCTTCGATCTTGAGAAAGCGTACGATACCACCTGGCGGTACGGCATTTTGAAAACACTTTTTAATTAGGGGTTTCGAGGAAACCTTCCTTCTTTTATATCTAATTTTATGTCGGATAGTACACTTCCGGGTAAGGTTGAACAACACCTTATCCGATGATTTTATTCAAGAAAATGGGGTGCCTCAGGGTAGTATTCTTAGCTGTACGTTGTTCGCTATCGCAATAAATAGCATTGTTGACAATGTGCGCATGCCTGTACGGTCATGGCTCTTTGTGGATGACTACGCAATTTATTGCAGTTCGTCAAGTCTCCACAGGGCTGAACGGCAGATACAGCTCTCTGTCAACAATCTTGGATCGTGGGCATCGCGAAATGGCTTTCGCTTCTATGCAGCCAAGACGACGGTTGTCCACTTTCATAGATCACGCGGAATACAGCCAGCCCCCAGTATTTTAATGAACCACGTTGTTTTACCAGTCTCAGAAAGCGTAAGGTTTCTGGGACTTTTATTTGATTTTAAATTAACTTGGATCCCCCACATCAAAGACCTGAAAGCTATTTGTATCAAAGCATTGAATTTGCTCAAAGTAGTTAGCGGCCGGTCTTGGGGTGCTGATAGGGAAACCTTGATCCGCCTGTATAGGGCCTTGGTCAGATCTAAACTAGATTACGGCAGTTTTGTGTATGGCTCAGCTAGACCCTCGGCGTTAAAGATGCTAGATAGTATCCACCATGCTGGCTTTCGACTGGCTACTGGTGCCTTTCGTACCAGTCCAGTCGTCAGCATCTGTGCCGACGCCGGTGAGCCCCCTCTTTCTTACCGGCGGTCCTATCTTCTGGAATCTTACGTGTCAAAACTTCATTGCATGGCGCAGCATGTTGCCTATCGTGCTGTGTTTCATCCCCCTAACCGTGTCTTGTATGAAACCAAATGGCGTAGTACAAGAGCGGTTGGGATCAGGATGCTATCGGTTTTCGACACGTGTGGGATAATCTTGCCAAAGGCTATCCCCACATCCCCAGGTCGAGTTTCTCCCTGGAAGATACGCCTACCTCAATGCCATTTTGACCTTGCCAAGTTCCCTAAAGCGACCACCCCACACTTCTTATACGAGAGGACCTTTAATGAGCTCCTCGCAACCCGCTTTCGAGGATTTAAACGCATTTATACGGATGGCTCAAAATGCGGGACTTCCGTGGGATGTGCTTTTGTTGTGGAAGGATCCAATTTTAAATTGGCTCTACCTGGTGAATCCAGTGTTTTTACGGCTGAAATATATGCCATTTTTAAATCTCTATGTTTTGTATATCGTAAGTGTCACCGTTCTGTTCTCATCTGCACTGATTCCATGAGTGCTCTGTTGGCATTGTCCACACTCTACTCGTGGAATCCTCTCGTGCAGATGATTCACGAACAAATTTTAAAAATTGATTCATTAAACACCCGGCTCGTCTTTTGCTGGATTCCTGGTCACGCCGGTCTTTCAGGAGATGAACTGGCTGACAAGGCGGCCAAGGAGGCAGCACGCCTGCCTCCTGAGGCGAGTCTGGGTGTCATGTTTTTAGACCACAAGGGTTGTGTTCGGCGTGGGGTCTTACGCACCTGAAACGAGCAGTGGGTCTCGACCCCTGCTACGAACAAGCTGCGGTCCATCAGGGATGGTGTGTCGCGGTGGCCCTCTTCTATACGAAAGTCTAGAAGAGAGGAGGTCATCGTGACGAGACTCCGTGTCGGACACTCATCATTGACCCATGGGTTTTTATTGAAGGGGACCCACCCCCAGTGTGTGAGCTTTGCGATGCTCCTCTGAGTGTGTATAACATTTTGGTGGAGTGTCGTAAATATACCCCTATCCGCCTGGCTCTTGATTTTAAAGGTGACCTACGTTTTTTATTACGCGATAGCGCGGATGGAGTTATTTGTTTACACCGTTTTATACGCCAGGCGGATCTTTTTAATGCCATTTGAGTCACTTTTATAAAGTGGCTCTTTTGGATATATCTCATATTGAGATCTTTTTAACAGTTTTATTACAATTTAACATGTTATTTTGTTTTTTTAACGTATTATAACTTTAACATGTTCTGTCATTTTAACGTGTTATATTTTAATATGTTTGTTTTGTCTTTTTTATTGGAGTGATACACTTGTGGTTTTTTTTTAGCAGTTGTATCATTCAATTTACACCAAGAGCCCATTTGAGCACTCCTATGGAGTGTCTCAGATGGTGAATGTTTTATCTCTTTCCCCTATGGGGATTTTATTATGTTTTTAATATATTTCAAGGCCCTAATGACCTAGATGTGTCGATGGGCCATTAAACATTAATAATAATAAAATAATAACAAGTTGTTGTTTTTTTTATCCACAATTTCCATTAATTTTTTTTCTTTTCCTTCCCCCTTTACATAAATTATAGTAGAGGCGATAGTGGCCATTTTAAAATTATATCAAATTGATCAGAGTTCATATCCCCATCGTCCCAATGCAGATGAATGAGACAATCATAATGTTTTTTTAAAATATGGCGCGCGGTAATTCTTTAAAGGAATATGGCCGCTTTAAAAAATTACTATTCCCAATTTATACTATCGGTGGTGGTGGTGGTGGTGGGGGGGGTGCCAACGAACCATTCCCTGAGAAATTTAACATTAGACAGGGTGCAATTCGAATTTAATTTTTTATATTTATGGCCGAAACATTTATCATAATTATTATCGATCCTATCCTTCAGGTAGGGACACCCCAAGTCTATCATATCAATTAAAAGTTGTTTTTTATCGACAAATTCCATTTAAAATCTTTTCTTTTCCTCCCCCTTTACATAAATTATAGTAGAGGCGAGAGTGGCCATTTTTAAAATTATATTATATAGATCGGGGTTTGTATCACCGTCGTCCCAATGGAGACCGTGGTGATTATATGTAAGCCAATCACATTGTTTTTTAATATGCCGCGGTAATTTTGAAATGGAATATGGCGACTTAAATGTCCAGTGGTGAGTCGACCTTCCACACATTTGACATAATACTACATTCTTTTATAATAAATGTATTGTCCTCGTTTTTGAAACCTTGTACATCTACAATTACTTTGGTCATGTTGTGTTGTGTTTGTGTTGTAGCAAAACTGTAAAGGAAAAAAACGAATTAACAGTCACTGTGTGCGGAGACAACTGTAAAAAAAAAACTATTAACAGTCACGTACATAAATATCTCGCAGCTCGTCTACGATGATGTCAGACATTGTTGACATTTATTCTTTATAGACGGCGGTCCATCAATCTGCGTTACCCCCATATTATAATGTTCCAAACAATATTTATAATCTTTCAATTCGTGCTGCGCAGAGGGAGAGAGTAAGTTCCAAGCGCAATTTATATCTCTAGAAGCGCATGTTTTTATAAATTCTATAGGTAAACTATTCAACTCCACGGCAGACATCAGACACAAATCCTGCTTCTCAGAGTAAGTGAGGATGGACGCGTTGATTTGATCCATTATACTAAATTACAATTACCGGTGACACGATCTTTTATAGGGATGTCACTCGATCCAAACCCTCCCTCCCCCTCTGAGTGTTTGATAGCGAATCAGTGTGTTCAACTCTAGGGTAATCAATTTTCACACATACTAGTTGAGCAACTCGAAATCATAAAATACCATTAGTTAATTATCATCAAGCTGCTTCCGACTCAACACCTGCATATAACAACTATGCGGGTTTTCTTTTTCTGTTTACACGTTGCGCAGTATGATTTAAAACATTCGTGATTTCTCCCCTTTGTTTTATCACAGGTAATACACACCTGTGTTAAATCACAAACTGTGTTCTTACCGCGAATTTTATTCAATTTATGACTAGTGAAACAAGCGGCAGACCTAAATAACCTGTTACATTCAGTGCAATACACATTTTTTTCACTTTCATACAAACACGGAGGTATGGACATACATTTGAGGCAAGTACTCTTACATGAATATCTTGCACCTCTTTCAAAACCGGTATTACATCCGTCGAAAAAATACTGAACTGAAAAAGCCTCAGCCATATTGAATATTACGTTAAAGTGATGTGTAGCGTCATCGTACAGTAGGTTAATGTACCTACTAGAAGACGACACCCCCTCATACCACAATCCATTGACCGTCGAGAGGGTATTATACACGCGTAATTTATATTCGTCCCCAAAATAACGCTGAAATTTATCGAGATGTTCGCGCCCCCCTCCCCCGATAAATATACGCGAGTTTTTGTGAGAAGCTCATCTACAGCATTGTTAATTTCACGCCCCTTAGTATACGATTTATAATTAATATCGTTTGTGATTTTGGCTATCGCTATTACTATAGCGTGAGCCAAACAATTCGTCAATGATTTAACAACGACAATGCTCCTTTTATGGTGACTCAGATAATCGTTTGGAAGGCACCTTCTTTTTTAATGCACTTTAATCCTCAATACATTCGGCTATACCAAATCTGGCATTACTCTGAATAACTTTTGTTAATGTATTCATAATAGTATTCACATCAATTTGATCACATCTATGGTAAGAAACCCCGACCGGTTTATCGAGGTTATTCTCCGTGTTGGTGATGGTGAGTCCTATTAAATCGTAAGGTGCCGTACCTCTGAGCAAGTATGCTAATAGACTAGAGAAACACGTCATTAGATAATGCAGTGGACTCACGTTCGTAATCAATGGGTTGAATCGGACTAAAATATCTCTGCCTAAGGTGTTGAACCGAGTATAAGTTCGTTCTGTCGCCCTTATTTTTGTAAATGAGTCATTAGTGTTTGTAACCCCTCCCGCATAATCAAAAATATGTTGGCGTGTCTGTTAATGTCCGAGATAGAGAGTATAGATTCGTCGGGTATAAATGTTTGTTCGTAAGACACTAAAAAAAGAAAATAAATTTAAATAATTAATCGAGAAAAGAGAAACAACCGTAAAAAAATTAATTATTAGTTTAAATAATAAATTTGTGAAACAACAAAAAATTAATTGTTAGAATAAAATAAAAACAATTTAATTTAGAAAAGAGAAACACATAAAAATATTTAAAATAAAAATATAAAATATTAGTTTAACAATTAAATTTTAGTTTAAATTATAAATTGAGAAAAGAGAAACAGTCGTAAAAAAATTAATTGTTAGTTTAAATAATAAATTTGAGAAACAACAAAAAATTAATTACTAGAATAAAATAAAAACAATTAAATTTAGAAGAGATAAACACATAAAAATATTTAAAATAAAAATATAAAATATTAGTTTAACTATTAAATTTTAGTTTAAATTATAAATTAATTAAAGAGAAACAACCATAAAAAATTAATTGTTAGTTTAAATATTTAAAATAAAAACAATTAAATTTAGATAAGAGAAACACATAAAATTTTAAAATAAATATATAAAATATTAGTTTAACTAATAAATTGAACACTAGAGAATAGATGGTAAAATTTATCTTACTTTTAGCAGAAAACACGAGCGCGAGGTAGATGCTGATTCACGTGACAACTTCTTTTCACTCGACAAGATGGCGATGAAATGATAACTTTCTATAGTTAAATTCTCTTTTTATATATCACCGGCTCGATGTGCAACTCCGTCAGGTGTGTGGCTGACCTTTCTACACACCTATGCAATTAACCTTTCATGTGTGTGTGTGTTGATTTCGCTCCATTAAATGTAGTTAACCTTTCAGAAGCGACCTGAATATCTAATTAGAAAGTAAAACGGTTTGCCTTGATCTTTTATAATAGCGAGTTGATGGCTACACCTGGTATCGAGATTTAAGTGGAATAGTAGATGTTGTTCACCTTGAGAGTTAGAAATATCACGATAAATAGCGTGTGTATTTAAGTCGTTAGAATTAGTAAAATGGAATCAGTTGAAGACACGAGTTTAAACGGCCCCCTTCAGTCATTTAAACGTCGCCATATTGAGCGTCAATCTAGACATATTTTCAAAAGTAGATCTTATTTGATAGAGTGAACAAGAGAGGAGCGCGTGGTGTTTGTAAATGTGGTGAAGAACATTTTATATCGCTTTTAGGTGATATATCAATTTCGGAAGAGTTCTCTGACGGAGATAGATGCGTAGAGCTGGGAACAACTGATTGTTTTAATAATTACACGTGTGTATTAGAGATTCTAAAAGAGACCTGCATCGAACGCACGATACATTATTGAAGTTCTGAATGCTTTTCTCACTTTAAAAAGTCATACGCGTGTTGGTCAAAACGTTATTGCAAAGTTTTAAGTGACTGGTATCGCAAACACTTAGAGTGTCTGCACAATTGGAAAGACAGAGCATTAGACTTCGACGTCGCTTCTGAGACGCATACGACCAACCTACAAGCTAGGAGGGCTGATCCGAGTGCACCCACACCAGAGTAAATCAGGTAATTTATAATTTCTTTATTTCTTTATTTTTAAAAAAAAAATTGCCTTCTTATTATTGCTATAATATATATATATTTTTTTTCAAGATATGGACAAATTTATAAACGACTTCAACTCAACCAAGAGCGATGACATTCAATATATCTCTCTAAGAAGTTTAAAGGAGAATACAATACTAGATATTATATCTTTTAACGAAAGAGACACGAAGTATTGGAGAGGTGTTTATGTGAAAGCCTATTTACAAGATAACATAGTAGGTTTTTTTCTCCCAAAGAAGTTTTCATCAATTTGTTCAAAACAGCATATTGACCTTGTAAATAATTCAAAGTCTGTATTAATCTATGATGGCATAGGGGGTGATAATTCTAGCAAGCTTAGAATAGAACAAACTGGTTAATAGTTTTTTTCAATCTTTGGTAATACTGGTTAAAAAATTGAAATAAAAGTAACTAACCACTAACTAATATATGTTCATAATTGGTTTATGTATTCATATAACAATTATATGTGTAATCTGTAGAGGTGTTTATGTAAAAGCCTATTTAAAAGATAATATCGTAGGCTTTTTCCTACCTAAGGAGTATTCCATTTTGACCTTATAAATCAAAGTAACAACTAAACACTATTTATAATTTTACTTTGTAACTAATATCTGTTCATAATGGTTTTATGTATTCGTATAACAATTATATGTGAAATCTGTGTATTTTTATTATAATTAAATGAGAAAAAAACTTGTATTTTATTTTTTCACTTTCTAGTAATATTTCCCTCTCATTTAAATTATATATTATTAATATAACTTCGTCCTCTGTGTAGTTATTAATTTTTAAAAGAATGCATTCTAAAAATAAAGTTTTCACAGCTGATACACATGTTCAAATCTAGTCTATTTATTTCAATTATTTTAATTTGATATATAAATAACTAGACATTTAAACTGATTACAATTCATATACACTTAAAACTTGGCAGCGACAGAAATGATCTTGCTGCTGACATTTAAAACTAACCTCTCCTTATTTTTAAAAACTGGTTTATTTTACACAGATGGATTTCACACTGAATACAAACTCAGTCGAGAGTAAAATTTTCCAAACGTTTAAATGTTATATTTTAGTCATAAAACATAATGAGTAGAGTATTGTAAGTTACGGCATATACATGAAAACAACACTTGATATTATTATTCATTCAAATCTGATGTGACGTACAAATGCGGAACACGTCACCATAAAACATGTTCAAATCTATTTATTTCAATTATTTGATATATAAATAACTAAAAATTTAAAACAAATTACAATTCATATACACTTAAAACTTGTCCACGATAGAAATTATCCTGGCGCTGACCAACTAACCGGAACGTCACACAGGATGACGTCACAATACTATCACTATATCTCTAGCTTAGCTACTTCCACGTCACTTAGCAGTCATATTATTTTAATAACAGTGACGTAAAAATCCACCTGCTATACCTACATTCAAATATAATGGGGCGTCCAGAACGTCAGGCTGACGTCACACGGCTGACCTCAGACGCAAGGCTGCAGTCATGTTATTTGAAACGTCACTATCATAGTCTCATACTCTGGAACGTCACACAGGATGACGTCACAATACTATCAATATATCTCTAGCATACCTACCGAAACTTAATAATTCATTCAATGGGGCGTCCAGAACCACAGGCTGACGTCACACGGCTGACCTCAGACGCAAGGATAACCTCAGTCATATTATTTGAAACGTCATAGTCTCATACGTCTGAATAATTAGCGATGGATCATACCCCGGCTCTTACTACTACTGTACACTCCGTCGGTATTGTAAAGTAGCAACTTATTGGCTCAGCCTGCGTGGTATGCTATACCTCCACACATGACTGCAGAATAGTTTGCCTAGCTACGCCCAAGGCCGTATTTATATAAAGCCTTAAGTCCTTAAATTATTTCTTTCCTGTTGGGAAGGAGTGATGGGGAAGAGGTTATGTCTTTATGCGATGTCCAAATAGTTTGATTAACTAAATTAATTTTACTTTTTTGTTCCCATCATAATAAAACCAATTATTCGTTACATACTAGCTAATTAATTATGTTTAGTCTCCTTAATAAATTGGCCTTTTTTTATCTGTTAAAGATTTAACCACGCCACACACTATTTTGGCAGCAGTGCTACCCACATTTATTGGTTTTACATGGTAAGATAAAGCAGGTGTCCCTCTTTTCAGAATCTTTATTACTGTGAATAGCTAATTATGAATTTATTAATGATTAATTAATATATTACACATATGTAGTGTAAATAATAAATTAAATTTAAAAGATTTTTACTTTATTTTTAAGACGCTAGTTAAAAAAAACTTGTATAATTTAAGGGTGCCAATCCTGATTTAGAATGGTTTATATTATTTCCGGGTGGAAAAAAAAGATATTTGATAAAATCTTATACATTAGAATTATTTTAGTTATAAAAGGTAATTTATTTGTTTCTTGTTACTATGACTGTCTATATAACATTTTGGTACCATAGTTCGATTCCATACTTTATTTAATGTTACTAAAACGGCCACAATATAACGATTAGTAAAGAGTTTTGATAAATACTTTGATAAAATTGTTCTTTACTAAGATTTACTTTGATTATCATTTTCTAATAAATTAAATGTATAATGTTAACTGTGTTTATTTCTGTTTTTTTTACTTTCTAAATAAATTCTGGAAATCCAAACCATAATACTGGTTATGTAATCTGCAAATATTAATATAATATCAACGTGGGAAGGTTAAATGAATGAAAAGCAGGGATAAATTTTGTTTTTGGTTTGTGAGTTTAGAAAGACTTTAAATGATATATATGCTTTTTTAAGGTTTGGAATTAAATATCCTTAAGTAAATAATTATTGTAAGTGCTTTACTCGATTTAATGTGACCTGGCGGTCTAGGGGTAAAGTGTCAGAGTTCGCTGATGGGAGCCCAGGGTTCAATCCTCGGCTCCGGCACATTTATTTTATTTCCAAAACCTTCCTTCCAGTAAGTATATATAATATACTTACTGTTTTTAAAAACGTCTGTCAGTTGCCAAATATACACGGAACTTCATAACCGGTTGTGGTGGCTTTATTTATATTCGCGAGGATCTATCATGCATACAGTCAGAGTTTGAGTCTCCGTTAAGGATACAGGTGGTTTTATTTAAATCTTTATCTTAGGATCTATGGAACCACTTAACCAATTGCGGTGTAGTTTTTACTTCTATACTGGACCAATATCTGGGCAGGTTTATGTTTTCACATATTTATAATTTTTCCAGAGTTTTTCCGACCTTTTTAAAATCCCGTTTATGAGACTTTTTGTTTATAAAAAATGATAATATATGTTTATTATTATATTTAAATATTAATAAATATATATGTATATATTTGAAACCCTCCCGGTAATAGCTTTTCAAAAATACCCCACACAATTGGGTAAAAATGATAATAATAAAACTTACTTTTAATCCATAACAAATTTCGTTATTCGTTTTTTTTTCTCAAAATTCTTACCAACCTATTTTATCTGGGCAGGCTAAGTATTGGCTTTATATGTCTAACCGTTCAAGTGTTGAGATTTTGGTAGCACCGGAAAACAGACATAACATATGTTTTTTTTATAAAGATGCCATGCTTGATACGGAAACCAAAATGATTTGTGACTTTGAGTTTAATTTACGTGTGTTTATTATTTTTAATTCTATCATAATTTGTATTGTTATATTATTATAGTTTTAAAACAATTTCATACCAACAATGAGTATTTTAAATTGAGTTCTAATAGTTACAAAACTAAAACAAGTAGATTACACGTAGCTATGAAGAATATTAGAAGTAATTCAAGCCAATAATTCTTGTTCATTCCTAAAATAATTATTTTGGTAGAAATAATGTAAAATTATTGACGGACATATATCTTTTTTCTTCCTATTCTTTTGTTTTGGTTTCAAGTTTAGACATATAATGTAAATTAAAAAACATATTTTCTATCTCAAATCTTGGTTTTACACATTTCTATATGGGTATTTATTTAGGGGTTCATATATATCTTTTACCGTAGTTTTATTTAATCAGATACATATTCGATACACTGTAATATGTGTAGGCCTACAGTCAGTTACAATATAAATATTACAAATATTTTAATGTCCATCTATATTCCACATTACTCCCACGTCAGCTGTGAAATCCACCCCCAACTCGAGACAGAGAAACAACCACTATAACGGGGTTGATGCACATAGTGTGGTTGAGAACGAGCAATTTAGGGCGTAACAATAGCACAAGACCATCAATTGATTAACTCTATCCATACCTTCTCGTCAGTAAAAATAGCTCTCCTCCAATATTATAATGGCCTTTATAAGTTTTCTTGTGTGAAATTCAGTCGAGCCTGCTTCTGCCATTCTGTTAAACTCTTTTGAAGCAACAGCAAATGAATGGAGCCCTCCTTCTATTAACAGCTCCAAAATTGTGTCTTTTGACAAGTTAACCCCAACCCACGCAGCTATCTGTCTACTTGTTAAATATGTGCTCACCTGAGCTATGGCAACTAGCGCGGCGTCTTGTTCCCGAGTAATTTTACCAGAAGCACCTACAGCAGTACTACGTTTGAGGTTGTTTTCATTTTCCCATCTAGATTTCCAAAGCAATACAGTTTTTCACGAACACGATATTGTACGCGATATTTCACTGTCCGTGTACCCTGGCTCCACTAAACCCAGAATCTTTCCTTTATCGTCTTCACTTAAACGTCCATATCGTTCCATGGCTGAATTAACTGTCAACAATAAGTTTCAAATACTCCAAGGATTGATGTTTTGTTTTGTTCTCCTGCTTAGAAACAAATAACGCTTTGTCAAATGAGCCGTCTATTCTATGTTTCCATCATGTGAAAGTTTTCACTCCACTTATGGGAATGTAAATAATAACAATTTGACCCAGTAATTTAATCAAGTATATTATATAATAAAAATTATATAATACAAATAATCAACATTAAAAAGCAAAATTATAGCCTAATGAACTTTAAATATAAACAATTTGTACAGTTTAAATTAGGTCCAAATTTCCTTCTTATTCAGTTTGGTTTTTTAGTCATGGTAAATTTGGAGTTTGAATCCCTGATGGATGTACCGATAAAGTTTTTCCCTAATCTTTTTAACATCCTACCGGCACCAAATCTCGTATATATTAACACTCAACTATACTCAATTAGAGTAATTAATATAAATGCGTATATACTGAACGAGTGGTGAGAAACGGTGGTGAAAAAATAAATAAAGATGTGCCTAAGATCGAACGCCTGATACACCACATCTAACAGTGGCTCATGGAATGTTACAAGGTAAACCCATCGAAAAAAATAATAAGAGTTACAGTCTCAAATAAAACTAAATAGCAGGCGTAAATTTATACAACGTAATAAAAATATGTTTATTTAAAGACATTGTCCGTAGTATTCACTTTGAACCTCTTTTTTAATATGCCAATTTTCGAACTACGCTACAAATTTTCTCATTTATATAATAAAATAATATGTTTAAGTCATGCAACGTGATTTGCAAGGAAAGAAGACAAAAACCGATGATTAGAGAATGGTGTCAGATATTAATCAGAATAGAGTTAAATTTGATTGATAAACAATTATTTTCAAAATAATAAGGTATTTCATGTGCATAATTTTTAACACAGGTTTCTAACCTTGTCCTCCACGCCATGATTAACTGGAATACACAGCATGAGTAACCACTTAAGAAATACCACCTAATTAAACACAACCAGGATTATAGCCCTGACTTCTTTGTCACAGGCAAAACGGACTAATTTAACTTGACATCCAAGTGAGTTAATACGTTGTGTTGCTTCGGTGGTCACATGTTCTAAAACGGTGCTCTCGCAATAGAATAGACTGACAATGACATGGAGATCTATGTCTGGTTCACTGAGAGGGTTTTTTCCTAAATGGTTTTCAACTCTCCCTCTACGTAAATGTGGGCACAATTTATGCATATTCTACCTTTCTTAGCATTAACACATTATAGTAAATAGTATACAGGCGTAAAACCCGAATGGGTGTGGTGCGTCACTAAAAATATATATTTTATTTGGTTCTGAAACTACATAATGCGGAATTATCTAAACTTACACATTAATATATTGCTTCCTTGAAAAAAAGGAATAAGAATATTAAAAAATTTCTATGCCACAGTAATGAGCCAGTAATTATTTTAATATGTTTAAACGTAGTATTAAAAAATATATAATTTTTAAAGTAACCAATTTAGCGTGAAAAGCCCTACCTTGAAATTAAAGTAGACCTAAATCAATAAATCTTTTCATCTTTAATAACAGGGGTTGGATATGAGTGGTGATAATAATTTTCTAGCGAATTGTTCCCACCTCCTTGATATCAAACCTGTCCTTGAGCTTATGAACACAATTTGCCCACTTTATTGTAATCTATGGGATTGGGAAAATGTATAATGAGGGCTAAGGTCTACTTATACAGACCAACCACGTGGCGCCAACCTTTGGATTTAATAAAGACACTCATCTGTTTTATAAGATAACAAATAAATAAACGCAAACAATCGATTAGTTGATAAACGAATCATGGACGAATTATGAGTAAGTTAGGGCTAGAATCTCAGCCGAGCCTATTGAGGGTGTTTGTTTCTAAATTGTTTCGAACATTTCCTCCAAGTAAATATGAATACATCCACATTCAATTCGACCTCCTTTACCATAACTCACTCACGTATTATTATGCTATAGCCCAGACGAGTAGTAAGGAGTGGTTGTAAATTTTGTTTGATTTATAAATATATTCTAACATATTTTCTTGGCTATGTTATCCCTTTCGCTATAGCACGGAAAATTGCAACATAATAAATTGTCTACATTTCTACGAATGTTTTTGAATAGAGTATATTTTAGTTTTCACTATCACCTCTGAAACTTCCGACAAAGATGTGAAGTGGATGTAATATTATTATTCTTGGTTGGCAATGAAAAGTTATATCACGGCGAAAACTAAAGAGCAATAACGACTAAACAATTGATATTTAATAATTAGTTTTTTACTAAGAAACGCCCACGTCCTAACTAACGATATAGTTGGTTTTAAAAATACGATCATTCAAATAAAAATATTTCTGTCATCCTCAGAATATTGTGAACGCCACACTTTTCACTGTCAGACCTAACGGAACATCACCGGGAGACAAACTCCAACGCAATGCTTTCAACTTCCACTAGATCTACCACCTTTCTGCAAACCGGCAAATTACGTCATCGCATGTCAGGCCACCACTTCTCTTGGGACATTTCAGTCTAATCCTGTTGATATATAAAATCTAATAATGAATGGATGAAATTCCTACAGATATAAATAAATGCACAACGGTGGGCTGAATTGAACCATAAATATTAGGAGTATGATATTTTAACATATAAGTTGTAGTGCAGACTAAACAAAATACATCATTTATTTGTTCTTGAAATTAACTTGGGAAGAGTAATAACAGTTGGCTTACTGCAAGACATAAATGTTTATAAGATGTATGAGAGTTTAACTGCATTCGAAACTTCCACTATTTTGCTAGTGCATTATTTGATAAAGTGATCCAACCCTCTTTTTAGACAAGCACCATTTAACTATTTTACGCTAACCTTACCTTCACAGCCAGCTAGCCCCCACAACACACAGACGAACTATTTATTAATATGTTTGAATGCCAGGAAAAATTCACTGTTTCTCAGATAACCTTCAAATAGTCAATCTTAAAACAATAGAATAAGGAAAGAGTATTTAAAGAAATTGCATACACATTCTTGTTGAGAGTTTTTTAATTTTAGTAGCGCGTCTTACTATCCGTTCAAACAATACGCTTAAGTATTAACTATTCTAAAGGGCTAGGAATAGGAAAGGTTGAATTTAGAGGAAATAGACCCGCATTTGCGTGGAGAAGTGGAAAATCATTTTGGAAAAAACTCACCCCAGTTCACTCGAGTGAGATTCGAACCTCGATCTCCCCGTCCTTGTCAGTCGAGCTCAACACGAAACTAGCGCGTTATTTAACTTCGCCACCGAGGTGGGTCTGAGAATTGTTGATAATCTCATTGTAGTTAGAACATTATTGATTGAACTTAAAGAAGAAAGCCCCGAAATAATAGATTATAGACCAGTGTGATATCTGCTGGAAATACACACAAAATTATATATTTGATATCTTATAGTAAACAGAACTACAAAGTAAACTAAATATTCTAGGAAATGCAGTAAATGATTTATTTTCTACTGCATCGGTAGTGACGTGGACAAAAATGTTTTCATATGGTCCATTATCAGTGGTGCATAAAACAGGGTTCTCATACGGGCCGAAAATATTTAGGGACGTTTTTCTATATTGTTTTCCAACTTCTCTACTAGCATATAAGGTTACATCCTCTTTAACTTGTATCTTCTTCATCACTATCCCACAACAATTATTTAATGCATGTAGCCCAGGTGAGTAGCAAAGGCGGGTGAAATAGGTAATATTATATTACATATAAATATTATCCTATAGTATCCCCTTCGCGGAAGAACGGAATTTCACCTTTCAGCTGACCCACAAAATCCATTATCAATAGGCTTGTCAGCAGTTCCAGGGACTCACAGCAAAACACTTGATTAAACTAATGTTAAAACCTGCCTGGATATAAATACTACATAACTGAAAAAACTGCACTGCAATCACTTATGTGGTTTTAAATATCCTAGATAACATATATACAAGATCCATATGAAACTTTAACAGGGTCTCGAAACCCAAAACCTAAATATATCATGCTACAATTTGCCTTGGTTAATATCCTACAGAATGTAGAAAACTACATCGGAATCGGTTTGCTGTTTCAGAGATATACACAAATATCCGCTGGTCCTTCACCGAGACTCACAACACAAAACCTGATTATCATGCTAAAACATGCATGGATAAATATTATACTAAAAAAAAAAATTACATCCCAATCGGTTAAGTGGTTCCAGAGATAAATACACATATCCAGCTGACACTTCATCGAGACTTACACCAAAACACCCGATTACAATTATTACACTGAAAAATGTCTGGATAAATATGCTACAGAATTCTAAAAGTAACACCACAGTAATAATGTGGTTCCATCAATGTATACAAACAATCGGCTGGTCCTTCACTGGGACTACCGCTGAAACATCTTATTATACACAAATAATGTTAAAACCTGCCTGGATATTGGTCCAGTATAGAAGTAAAAACTATACCGCAATCTGTTAAGTGGTTCCATAGATCCTAAGATAAAGATTTAAATAAAACCACCTGTATCCTTAACGGAACCTCAAACTCTGACTGTATGCATGATAGATCCTCGCGAATATAAATAAAGGCACAACAACAGGTTATGAAGTTCCGTGTATATTTGGCAACTGACAGACGTTTTTAAAAACTGTAAGTATATTATATATATAATATTATTAGTACCGCATCTTACTACCCGTTTGGGTTATACGCACTTACGGTAATGTGTAATGGCAGGGGGATTGTGAGATAAAATGGGGAACCTACAGTCTAACGTGGGATCCGAACCATGGTGGAGGCCTGGCATTCCACACATTCCCAAGTTGTGATTAATACAAGTCTTGTCAGAGGTGAAGGAAGGTTTTGGAAATAAAATAAACCTGTGCCGGAACCGAGGATTGAACCCTGGACTTCCATCACTGAAGTCTAACACTATACCCATAGACCGCCAGGTCACATTAAATTTGTTAAAGAACTTACAATACTTTTTTACTTAAAGATATTTACACCTTTAAAAACACTTTAAATGATATCTATGCGTTTTAACTCGTAAACCAAAAACAAAATTTATCCCTGCTTTTCATTCATTTAACCTTCCCACGTTGATATTAATTAATACTTGCAGATTACATAACCAGTATTATGGTTTAGATTTCCAGAATTTATTTAGTAAAAAAAAAAAACAGAAAAAGCCCACAGTTAACATTAAACATTTAATTTATTAGAAAATAATAATCAAAGTAAATCTTAGTAAAGAACAATTTCATCAAAGTATTTATCAAAGCTTTTACTAATCGTTATATTGTGGCCGTTTTGGTAACATTAAATAAAGTATGGAATCGAACTATGGTACCACAATATTATATAGACAGTCATAGTAACTTTGAAGAAACAAATAAATTAACCTTTTATAACTAAAATATGTCCAATGGATAAGATTTTATCAAATATATTTTTATTTGACCAACCGGAAATAATATAAACAATTTTAAATCAGGATTGGTACCCTTAAACTATATAATCTTTTTTTAAACTGGCAACTCTAGAGCCTCACAAGAATACATTACTTCAGCTTTATTATGGTAGTGTACATCAAGCAGCCTTGTTTTGTCGGAACAGAGGCACAGACGAAAGCTGATAGTCCTTGGGTCAACTGTTTGAACTTAGGGTTTGATAATTTCGTTGGCTGGTCAGTGATGAAGCATTCGAGTAACAAGGGCCGGGAAGTGTTGATAGCATGCAAAAAAAGCAATACATTTAGTAGAGCTATCTTCGATTACATTTCTCGCTGGATATCCGTCATTTACGTTCGTAGTTGGTCTATCATTATCAGAAGTTCAAGTTTTTATTATTACAATCTTTGTTCTGGATTGTTCCGCGAAGATTTTCGTTTGTTCCGTTTTGATAAACCCAAAAATGATAAGCTTATTATATTGCTATATTGGGGGGAAACTTTACGGTAGACCGCCCCCACCCCCCATTCAGTTTGGAAAATTGACATTTTCATTGTTGCGATAGAGTTTGTTCCGAATTGTTCCGCAATTAGTTTCATTTGCTGTGTATTTGTTCTTGCACAAATAGGACGTAAATTTGACACTTTCTTTACTCATGAGGGTACAACTTCATGGAAACATCACCCCCCCCCCCCCCCCACTTTTAAAATTCATGGTGTTTTGATTGCAATCGTTTGTTCTTCGCTTGTTCCGGATTGTTAGGCACAAATTTTTGTTTGTTCCGTTTTGAAAAACCCACAAATAGTATGTTTACATTGGGGAAAGAGGGGCAAACTTCATGGTAGCCCATTCAGGATTGAATAAGATCGAGGCACTTATCTTAAATTAGTATATGTTTAAATGATATTGATAATTTATAATGCATAAATACTCAAACCTATTATTTTTAATAAACAAGTTGTAAGAATGATAAGATAATTTTGAAAATTAACTATGTATCCTATTTTTGGTCATGTTTGTAAAATCAACATAAACGATTAGACGCTGAAATTAAACGATGGGATGGAAATTTTTTTTAAGTAAATTTTTGTAAATCAATATTATATTTACCAGAATGCAAGAGTTTAGCTGTTAAAAGACTTTATTGCATAGCTATTTTTATTTTCCATTTGTAAAGGCACGCGTTTGGTTTATTCATGTGCATTCATTTCGATTTTTTGTTTAAATTCTTAGTTTGGTTTTTTTGGCAAATTTTTAGCAATTTTTTAGAATTTTAGACCATTATATAGATATTTTTAATAACTTTTTTGGAAATTTATTCTAGGTCTTGTTAGTAAATTTTGATTTGAAAAAATAATTTTTACTGTCGAGGAGTTTCTTAGTTTTCGTGTCATAGTTGGAATAATTGACATTTCCTTCCAATAATGTCTCTTTGCAGTCAAAGGTACTATTTACTACATCACAACAGTAATAGTAGCAAACAAAAGAAGGGTGCGATGTCAATACCTCAGTATAACATAGTTATGAGCTCTCTTGAGGGGGTGGGGGAAGAGGTAGGTAAGATTTCGGGTATCTTTCGGTAATTTCACAACTGCCCAAGTACATGAAACCAATATTTTGGAGATTAGGAGGAAGCTAGGCCTAAAAAAATACTTTTCTTTACGATGAGTTTTATGGAATGCAATAAGTTGTAGACCAAGTTTTTGTATTTCTGATTTGTTCCGCCATTTTATTGCTTTTTTGTGCATATTGAGCGAATCAAAGACAATATTTTCATACTTTGACACAGAGGGTGGGACATTCTTTACGTGACGCCCTCTGTGACCATGCAGGTCGCACACACAAAAGGCCATCATCACTAGTGACACTAGTTTATTTAGTGTGTGACATAGCTCTAAGAACTAACAAACTAAAATATAATGCACAATAATCTGGAACAAACTAATAAAGTTATAAAATCAAATTTACAAATTTTGTTATATTTTATCTAGTTGAGGTGAGGAAACGGAGCTTAGCATAGTGATAAAAATATATTAATTTTAAAACTATCAATATTAAATAAATACATTTTTTTTAAAGAAATTCAGAACACATTAAACATAAACATGTTAAGGAACTCAAACAAAATAACAACAAACTTTAAAGAAAAAATGTTCAAATTTTTAAAGAATGTGAAGGAGCTACTACTAGAAAAAATTATCGAGGCTTTACAAAAGGAATAAATGGAAATCTTCACATAAAGAAAGCTAAAGTGATCCAAGAACGAATTATTGATTGCAAACATAAAATATTGATTTTTAAAAGTTGTATGTTCATTTGGAGAATATGGTTGCCATAAAGGCGTCAATCCACTCTCCTTGTGTAAATAAATCTTGTGTTGTCCTGCCAGAAAAAAATGTGCGTTTATTTTAGGAACATTCCGGAACAAACGAAGAACAAATTATTGCCATTATAAAAATATAGATTTTTAAAAGATGGGGGGGAAAGGGGTCAACTTCATGGACGTGCAATGTAAACATATAATTTATGGTCGTATAGAGACATCAAACTATTTTTTCCGGAACAAACGAAGAACAAATGATTGAAATCATAAAATTTATTTTTTAAATGTTTTTAGGGGGAAAAGATGGTGAGGCAGCTTCATGGAGGTCCAAAGTAAAAATATAATTTGAGAACGTATCAAAACGGAAAAACTGATTATTTTTTTGCAGAACAATCTGGAACTAACGAAACAAACAATATTGTAATAAAAAAAATGTTTATAAAAGGGAAGAAGGGTGAATTCATGGATGTCAAATGTTAAAGTATAGTTAATTTTGGAGACATATCAAAACGTAAAAAAAAAAAAAATCTGAAACAAATTAGAGCAACCATAAATATTTCAATTCTTAAATGTGAGAGGAAGATATCGTAAAGTTGGCACTACCAATGTAAACATACCATTTGTGAGATTATCAAAACAGAATGAACGAAAATGTTGGTGGAACCATCTGCAACAAGCGAAAAAAAAACTATAGCAATTAAAAAAATTGAATCTTTAAATTTGAGGGAGGGGAAGCAACTTCGCGGACGTATTATTTTCACAGTTGGTACCTAACCATGATACAAATTATGGGATTATTTGCATTTGCTTAAGAAAATATTAAATATCTATCCATTTTTTCTGTCAAATTATTTTTGACGGAGGTATCGTTCTTATTAATAATCTTGGTATGTCATCGTCACTTTCTTATACAACTCAAAATTCTTCATTTTCTATTGAACTAATCTCACAAGTATCATCTTCTTCAGAGCTTTGTAATTCTGAATCAGTACATTCAACATCAGAATACTTATGTCTAATAATGTTATCATTTGGGGAAGCACACCGGACATGTACTCCGTATCACACATGTCTTCTCTGTAAGAGAAACAATATTAGGGCCTAAATTATCATTACAAAATGTATATTATTTATTCTAATAAAGAACAGGCAACTAATGATTATTCAATAGAGATAAAGCGTATTATAAAGATAAATATGTTTTATACACCTTCGATAAGGACTTGAACAGTTGGTGAATCAGGCCAAAAATATGTATTCAAAACATTACTAGGAAATTGCAGCAATAAACTCGAGTTTACAAAAAAAAAGGTGGGTTTATTAATAAATTACCTAGACAAATAAAAAAATATATATACTTTTTACATATTTTTAGGTGGCTTTCCACATGTGTTCTCCTTCTATAGTTTTCCCCTCTACTCTACACGTAAATAGGGTGCATTTGATATACAAATTTATTTCCTTCTCGGGAATGCCAGGCCTCCACCGTGGTTCGGATTCCACGTTAAACTGTAGGTCTTTCATTTCATCTCACAATCACATTAGCGTAAGTGCGTATAACCCGAATGGGTAGTAAGACGCGGTGCTAATAACAATAACAACAATATTTCCTTTTCTTTGAACCCTAGAATAACTAATACCTCGAAACCTAATCACTAAATAATTCAAAGTGCCTAAATCATTAGAGAGCGATTATATATAAGTTTATAAGTTACACCTTAAAATTAAGTTATTTTGATTAAATTAATTCAAATAAAAATCGTTTTCTCTCTCTCACACACACACATGATTTTTTTATGAGTCCTAAGTAATAAAAGACATTCCTTTGTGAATGAAATAATTATTTCATTACATTAATTATTTGCAAAAAATAATAAACAAAATTGGTAGAAAGATTGTCGTTACAATAGTAAATGGCAGTTTTTCATTTTAAGTATATTCAAAGTGCTCACACACTTGCAAATGCAAACATAAATTACTAATATAATATTATACTTGGGCCTAAAATTACTCTTTAAGTGAGTTCGAAATACATAAATAAATAACTATATTGCCTTCCTATATTGTTTAGGTGCCCAACAGGATATCTCACTAATTGACACATCATAGACTACTTATATAGGAACTACAACTTTTAACTTGACCTAATTATACCCTTATATGTGGGATTAACAGAGAAATTATAAGTATTTAAATAGAGTACTTTCCAAAATTTAAACCATATACAATGCTGGAAAAATTGCCAGCTTAAACATTGATACTTGCATACACACCATTTTTAAAGCGATAAAAAATCTATTTCTTATCAAGCATATTTTCAAGAGGCCAGTCAATTAACAGTTTGACAGTTTTGGGAGAGAACGTAAGAAAATACAGGCTATAAATGTGATATAATGATAGCATCATAGGCCGACACGTTAGCTCAGTCGCTAGCGGGATGGTATACAGTGCAAAGGATTTCGAGTTCGATTTCTGGTAGGGGCATAGTATTTATTATTTGATCAATTCTCGGCCTTCTTTTGGATGTTGTATATGTCTTAGAATTCAATAATTCTATTTAACCATGGAAAATTGCCATATTCATAAAATTATGAAATATTTGAACAATATAATCAATTTAATTGTAACCACTTGACTTTTTAGGTTTGCTACTTAAGGTAACTTGCATATATATTAATGCTTTCATAATCACCATTTATGCTCACATTATATTTACCTATAACCTAGGCCTAACTAATTTGAGGAAAATCACCGTATGATTTAAAATGTAGATAATCACAAAATTGTAATGTTATAAAAATGTAATTAGTCAATAATATTTATCATGCAGATAATCCCATATGAACCAAGATCTAAATCTGACTGACAGTATAAATATTCTGCCTCCAATAAAAATATAAATACATATAAATACATAGATAATTTAATTGAAGATAATAGTTGCAGTTTTCACTAAATTTAAGATCGTGAAATTATTTTTTCCGTATGCATATTAATGTATTCACAGTTATAAGTTTTTCTAATATAAGCTACATAAAATAATGCCTTTTTCTGCATTAATAGTGACTTAACTAGTTCAAATAGCTAAGAAATTAAAACCCTATAAACTGCCTAAATTGATTTTTTTTTCATGAAAAAGATTCTTTAAACAATGGCTGTAAAAAGTGTTTTTAAATTTTAAGTATTTATTTCATCATTCTTGATATGCAATGTGTCGAAACCTTGGGCGATCGCTTACAGCCATTTATTGTTTACTAGATTGTATATTCTGTGTTACTGATTCTGTAAACCCCTAACATATAAAATAAACATAAAGCCTATCTGCCTATATAATACATTATGCTCATTCTCGGTTTCAAAGCTGAACGATTTCCAGGTTGTGATGGAAGGAACCATTGTTTATTATGTTAATTATTATTATATATATTTATATATAGTTTCCTTACAGTTCACAGAGATCACAAATAAAACACAAATCCAAAAATTACTACAATATGTTTCAATAACGAAATAACCCTGGCAGTGGTATTAATATCATTATCACTACAATATGAGTCTAACTATTTCAAGAGAGAGCTTGTGAATGATCATTCAGACAGAAATCTCGCAAGGACTGCAGATTACTTGTGTTTCTGTGATAATACAGCTGGAGTAACTACTGTGGAGGCGGGCTATCACCCGTTCTTGCCGACTAAGCTACACTTCCCTACAATGTTTTGATCCCGTGAGCCAACTTGGAATTTTAGTGCATATTTTTATGCCATACGTAAATCAAGTTATTCAGTAAAACTTTGCATATTTAACTCTGAATATTTTTTAATCTTAAGTATACACATCTATAAATCACATGAATACTTATATTTAATATTTATAGATGAATTAGCATTGATAAACAATTGTTGAATTGTGTTGATTTTAAGGGAACTTTAAGTATATTTATATAGAGTATGCTTATACCTACGGTAAAATCCCATTTTTATCAAATAGGTATAGTATTAAAGATACTGAATTTTAATTTTCAAAATTTTATTTCAATAAGTGTGGCCTAAAACTAGATTTGTAAAACGTAAAAATTGAAGTTTATTACCCTCATAGCTCTTGAATAAAAATAGTTAAATATAAAATTTGTGTGTGTAACATTTCATAGAATAAAATTCTTTTGAAAGACGAAAAAAAAAAATATGTACATATGGCCTTAACGTGAACGTGTTTCCTACTCTAGAGGCCCTCGAGGCGCTTTTTATACAATTTTAACGCTCATAACCTGGTGTGGGGGTCTAATCTTACAGAAGCCCATGGGAGGATTGTAGAGGATATTCTTGTCTCGGGAAACCTGGTGCTAATGAACACCGGGACCCAGACACACTTCTCCACCTTTAATGGTGTATCCTCTGCCATTGACCTAAGTTTATGTAGCTCCGGGATCGCTGCTCTCTTCCTTTGGGAGGATCACTCATACCTATGTGGTAGCGATAACTTCCCCATTCTCCTTTCACCACTTAAAGATCCTCCCAGTATAGCACGGCTAACCTAGTTGGTTATCAAACGTGCTGACTGGGATAAATTCCGCGAGCTCGCCTTATTTGATGAACCCCATTCTCCTGACGTCGATGTTAAGGCTGGTCATATTACTTCGACGGTCATCGCGGTGACGGCGAGGGCTTCCATCCCTAAATCTTCGCACAATCCACGCCACCATCCTGTTCCCTGGTAGAACGAGGAGTGTCTGTTGGCTATTTATGACCGTCAAAGGGCCCGACGCCTCTTTCATCGACGTCCTACTTTGGAGAATGTGAAGCTATTCCAGATTTTACGTGCTTGATCTCGCCGTGTAATTCGAGAAAGAAGAGAATCTTGGAGACAGTTTAATTCTATCCTTACAATTTACACTCCCACAACTAAGATTTGGGACAATATTTGTAAAATATGTAGTAGCAAAAACTCAATAAATAACAGATCTGCTCTCATGTCTAGCGGTTCGCTTGTCTCCTCCCCTGTGGAGGTCATCAATATATTGGGCTTGATGTTCGCCGCAATCTCTAGCAATGCGAGCTACTCCAAAAAGTTAGCGGTGCATAAGCGGAACATCGAGCACCATACTATTGATTTTGGTCAAAGTCGGGGGAGGATTAGAACTTCCCCTTTACTAAAGATGAACTTACCTATGCTCTGTCCCAGGAGGGCAGCACAGCTTCCGGACCGGACGACATACGTTATGAGATGTTGCGATAGCTGTCCCTTGCTGGAAAGGCATTTCTTTTGGACCTCTACAATTGTGTTCAGTTCCCATCACTATGGAGACAAGCAATCGTTATACCGATTCATAAAAGTAACAAGGATAAATTATTGGAAACAATGATAAATAAATTAACTAACTATATGGCATATAGAATCTCGCAATCTTCTCTCTAATATTCAATGTGGTTTTCGCCGTAACCGATCCACGGTGAATCATTTCATCCGTCTCAAGACGGGTGTTCGTGACGCCTTTCTCCATAAAAAGCATTTATTGGCAGTTTTCTTTGATTTGGAAAAATCGTCAGACACCACATGGCGGTATGGCATTTTAAAATCCCTTTTTAATTAGGGTTCCGGGGGAACCTACCTGTTTTTATAGCTAGTTTTATGTCGGATAGACACTTCTGGTTAAGGTTGAATAACACCTTATCCTATGATTTTATTCAAGAAAATGTGGGGGTGCCTCAGGGTAGTATTTTGAGCTCTATGTTGTTTTCTATTACGATAAATAGCATTGTGGGCAACGTGCACTTCCCTGTCTGTTCATGCTTTTTTGTGGATGACTACGCAATTTATTGCAGTTCATCATGTATCCACAGGGCTGAACACCAGATTCAACTCTCTGTCAACAATCTTTGGTCATGGGCATCGCGTAATGGCTTTCGCTTCTCTGCAACCAAGATGACGGTCGTCCATTTCCATAATTTATGTGGAATACAGCCAGCCCCCAGTATTTTAATGAGCCACGTTGTTTTACCAGGCTCAGAGACCGTAAGGTTTTTGAGACTTTTATTTGATTTTTAAATTAACTTGGCTCCCTCACATCAGAGACCTGAAAGTGAGGCGTATAAAAGCACTCAACCTGCTCAAAGTGGCTAGCAGTTGGTCCTGGGGTGCTGATAGGGAAACCTTGATGCACCTGTATAGAGCCTTGGTAGGATCTAAACTAGATTACGGCATTTTTGTTTGTGAATCTGTGAGATCCTCGGCGATAAAGTTTATAGATAGTGTCCACCATGCTGGCATACAAATGGCTACTGGTACTTTTCGTATCAATCCAGTCGTCAGCATCTATGTCTACGCCTGTGAGCCGAGTTTCTCCGTGGAAGACGTCATTTTGATCTTGCCAAGTTCCCTAAAGTGACCACCCCATACTTTGTATATGAGAGGATCTTAAATGAGCTCCTCGCAACCCGCTTTCAGCATTTAAACGCATTTACATGGATGGCTCGAAATTAGGGGGTTCCATGGAGTCAGCCTTTGTTGTGGAAGGACTCAATTTTAAATATGGTTTACCTGGTGAATCCAGTGATTTTACTGCGGAAATATACGCAATTTTTAAATCTTTATGTTTTGTTTATCGTTTTACCGTTCTGTTCTCATCTGCACGGATTCCATGAGTGCTCTGTTGGCATTGTCTACTCTCTACTACTGGAATACCCTCGTGCAGATGATTCATGAACAAATTTTTAAAATTGATGCATTAAGCACCCGGATCGCTTTTTGCTGGATTCCTGGTCACACTGGTCTTTCAGAAAATGAGCTAGTGGACTAGGCAACCAAGGAGACAGCACGCTTGCCTCCAGATGTGAGTCTGGGTGTCATGTTTCTAGATATAAAGTGTTATATTTGGCATGGGATCTTACGCACCTGGCACGAGCAGTGGGTTTCGACCCTTGCTCAGAACAAGCTGCGTTCCATCAGGGACGGTGTGTCGTGGTGGCCCTCTTCTATATGAAAGTCTAGAAGAGAGGAGGTCATCGTGACGAGACTCCATGTCGGGCATACTTCATTGACCCATAGTTTTTATGAGAGGGGATCCACCTCCAGTGTGTGAATTTTGCGATGCTCCACTTAGTTTGTACCACATTTTGGTGGAGTGTCACCAGTTTGCTCTATTCATCTGACTCTTGATCTTAAAGATGATTTTCATTTTTTATTACGTGACAGTGCAGAAGGCGTTATTGCTTACTCCATTTTATACGCCAGGCAAATATTTTCAGTGCCATTTGAGTCACTTGCATGAAGTGACTCATCTGGATTTTATCTTATATTGAGATCTTGTTAATATTTTAGTATACTTTAATATGTTTGTATTTTGTATTGTCATTTTAACAATTTTAGTACGCTTTAACATGTTTGTTTTGTATTTTTAACTTATTATTACTTTAACACGTTTTGTCATCTTAACGTGTTATATTTTTAATATGTTTGTTTTGTCTTTTTATTGAAGTGATACACCTGTGATTTTTCTTTTTAGCAGGTGTATCACTCAATTTGTACTAAGAGGCCATTTGACCACTCCTATGGAATGTTTCATATGGATATTTTATCATATTGAGAACTAGTATTTTTATATTTACATCATATATTGTTTTGCATATTGTGTATGCAACTTTTTATTCTGCAAGTTAATTATGTATCTCCACTATGAGGATCTTACTATGTTTTTAATATCGTTCAAGGCCTTAATTACTTCACACTGTCGATGAGCCTATAAACTCTAATAATAATAATAATAATAATAATAATAATAATAATAATAATAATAAAATAATAGCTTAATTCGTAGATTGAAATTGAAGCCGTAGCGTCCAAAAGTACGGTCTTCTGGAGGAAGGCCCAGACCAACGGTTGCAATTTTATGAAGGGATGCCTATCCAGATTTCCTTGCTAAGCTCATGTTGTAAGCTGAATCCCGTTTCAAGTTGTCAGGCCACGCCAACAGGCATAATTGTGTTTACTGAGCAGGTGAAAATCCTCATTTGACCATTACATCTCAACTGAACCAGCCAGGCGTCACTGTGTGGGGTGCACTGTCCAGCGAAGGTCTCATAGAGCTTGTTTTCTTCGGTGCAACTGTGGATGGTAGCAATCACCTAAATATGTTCCACTACGTGATGGTGCCACAACTCATAAGCAGTGATGGCTTTGCCGAACTGTTCTTCCGACAAGATGGGGCACGTATTTTTTTTCTTTGTTGGTTAAGAACCATCTTGAAAACACCTTCCCACAGCGTTGGATCGGACGACTGGCCTCCCTGCTCACCTGACCTTACAACTATGGATTACTTTTTTTTTTTGTGAAGGATAAGGTTTTTGGAAGGAAGCTCAAAACATTGGAAGACTTAACCAAGTTCATCTAACAAGCATTTCAGGACATTGATGCTGGCAGGAATTTGTGTCTTGCTGTATATAAAAGTGATCATGTTCCAGGAATGTTGTAACATTGATGGAGTATATTTTAAGTACTTACGAGATTAAACAGTGTAACAAGAGTTAATACCCGTAAATAGATACCATTTTCTACTATATCCCTATTTCTGGACCACTGCCCAATGCTATCTTTTTACTGTGTACCTACTTTTGGCCTCCCTGTATATGCTATATTACTACTGTGCCACAATTGAATAAAAGACCTATGATTATCATATTTGGTATAAAAAGTTTTTACAAGATGTTATTGTACAAAATAGGGCTGTGTCAATTACCACAAAGTAGCAAGGCCCTATTGATGTGAAATGACAGATGTACTTTTATTATTTATCGTTTGGCCAAATACTAAATCGAGATTTATAAATCGGTAGTAACAACCATGAGATAAACTAGTAATTAGTTTGTCAAAAAGATAGGGTACATATATTAAATTTCAACCCGTCCTTTTGGTACTACGAAGGTTAATCTATTCCATGGTTTAGTTTAATCTACAGCTTAAACTATTAAAATGTATTGATTTCGTGACATGGTTCTTGGCGTTACTCATGTTTAAGAAAGAGTCAGGATTGATATAGATTATAAAATATATATTATATTATTTCAGTTGCCTATTAGAACACTGGTTTCGTTTTCTTAACTCCATTCCTATCGAGGAAAAAGTCAAATATTATGTATTTATTAGCTTTTATATTTATTTGAACATATCACATTACAACTACTATTTCTTATTGTGACGCTCTTTACTTGATTCGATTTATCGAAATTAATATATCTAAGGAAAGTTTAAACATGTTTGGAACATAGACTAGCTCGTATTATCTACGCACGGTGCCCATTGATTTTGGTAAACAATAAGTTATGTACACAAATCAATATAAAACAATCAAAATGATACGTGTGTTTAGGAACTTAGTCTATTCATGAAATTTACACCTGTTCGAACTAAGGTACGTACTATTTGACACAGCATTTCAGTTTTTTTTAATAAGACAGCCGGCCAGCCTTAATCTGTTCATTTATTTGGATATGGATATAGTACAGATAACTAGTGGACTACAAGGTGCTATGTCAATTCTCTATCGGCATGGATAGAACACAGATATCTTGTTGACCAGATGTTATTAAGATACAAAATAAATATGTAATGAAATTTTACCAGATTTTAAATGTTGTTAATTTAAAAGAAAAAATTAAAAGTACTTAATTTTATTAAGTGTGTGGAAAATGTTACAATCATCCAATAAAATACTAACTCCTAGGAACCCATTTAATCAGAATTCTTAAAAAATATTTATATCATTTTTATGATCTGAAATTTAATATTATATTATGTTTTATTAAATAAGGTGATCTTAATCATATAGAATATTTGTCTTATTTATTTTAATATTTTGGATATCTAGACTATTTTTAATAATACACATAGAACAAATTAAAATAGCGAGAAAATAGCACTTTTTCATCAGGAAGCTTACACCTAAATCACACCAGATGGTGTTTACATTTTATGTAACATTATTACATGATAATGTAAGTTATCAAGCAAGTTATTAACTATTTAAATAGTTGTTTCTAGATGAACAATTTCGATCCAATGCCACAGTAGGCCTATTTACCTTTACAAAACAAGCGGCGGCATCATATTCCCTATTCACATTGATCAACAAGAGCGCAGCACGAGTCACATCGTTTGTAATAATGGATGAGGTAAGGGCTGTTCAAGATCCATACAAGTTAAGTAACTGGACTATAAAAACAAAAACGACTCCTGTACACGTGTTTTATTCACAGAGAAGTAATATGTTGAAATATATCTCTGAAAGTTTATTAGTTCTACCGAGACGGACATTTCTAGTACTTAGCTTGGCTCTTAGCTAATGAAACACTATATAATTGTAATTGACTGGCTACTCATATAGGAGTCTCTATAACAATAATTGTAGAGATAATACAGTCAGTCGATCAGCAATACTGTGTGAGTCAGTCAGTCGATCAGCAATACTGTGTGAGTCAGTCAGTCGATCAGCAATACTGTGTGAGTCAGTCAGTCGATCAGCAATACTGTGTGAGTCAGTCAGTCGATCAGCAATACTGTGTGAGTCAGTCAGTATATCAGATATTGTTGCACGAGTCAGTCTATCAGTTCTAGGTGCACAAGTCCACAATGTCATTTTATTAAATTATTAGGTTACCTGTACCAGTTCCTGATTATTCTCTATCCATCGTTATCCTTGATATTGTTTAGCGCCTTTCTTATCTCATATTTTATAAGCCTGTTAAAACTTTGCTTTTGATTTTAAAAAAATGATATTAATTATTTACTTGTGCATAGTGAAAACTGGATGTGGTATATCCATCAGCGATTCACAAACATGGACATATTTAGATTTCTGCTGTTGATTTGCGTTTTTTAATCATTCAATATGAATAAGTCATATGCCTGTTTAAATTCCTCATATTTCTTTGTTTATGACTAGATAATGAAATAACTTAAAATAATAGTAGGAAAGTATTTCCACTTCAGAATGTGTATAAAAGTTTTAAGGGAAAAAGAAACATTTTCAAAATATATGTGAAAGTTCTTCAAAGAGATTGACATCTCTATTCGACTTTGGTGCTGTCTCCTTAAATCGAAGCAGAACAGCCCAATAAATTCAGGCCAAACTTAAACACTCTAAATAATATTTATCATCGAAATTCACTGTTAATAAGACGATATTAAGCGTTTCACTATATTGGAGTAAAATAAATCAGATCAATGCTATCTGATTGGTTATGATGTGCTAGAAGTTTTTTACTGGCTATACCCGTAGCCAGATACCCACTGTCACAAGCTGTGGTAGTCGTGAAGCAGTGCTGCATCATGATGGTGGTGAGAAAGAGAACTATTCGCCTGGTCACCCATTGGTCGAGCACCAGCCAAGCCGAGATGGGATTGGTAGGCCGCAGCTGCAGCTAACGTCGCATTTGACATGACGGTGGCTTGCAAGCTGGCAACACTGGGCTTCATTTCAGGCGAAAATACTTCTTCAGAGTGAAGTGGCGTCGATTCCTGAACAAACACCACAACAATTTAATTTGATTTTAAATAACAGGTACTGTGTATATTATTTCTAGCGGCTACTAAAATCTGTGTGGGTCGTTTATACCTCGAGAAGAGTAAGTTCTCATTCGGATATTAGAGAAAATTGTCAAACTTAAAAACAAACGAGGACATTACAAGTTTTAAATTACAGTTTATATTATTTACAATACAGAAATAAACTCCAAAATATATGAATATATAAATAGTGAAAACAAGTCACACAAATCAATATATCAACAGTTAGTAGAAAATGGTCCCAGATATTTGTCTAGACTTACAAAGTTGAACCCTAAATCGCTAATGACATTGTTCACAAGTCACTTGTGCCACTATCGAACAAAACATTTATATTCCTCGAGATCACTTTGCTGTCCCACAATCTTCATCCGTCCCCTGATACAATAGAACTAGTATATAATATTGGCGAGTTCTGAGACAAGATGGCCATGACGCAACCCTCCCCACCGTAAGGCCCCCCAACACTCATTCCCACACCATCCCCTCCTACTTTCTTCTTACCACCACCCCTTCACACACCTACTCTCCACCCTATCCTAATACCTCCCCCAGCCCCCACCAATCATCATTTTCTCTCCCTACCCTCAACACTATCCCCGATCCTCAAATTATTAAAAAAACACTTCCTTAATATTCATGAATAGCGATGAAATCACACCATATTTCTTGAATCCATTGGGAGTCACATCCGTCGAAGCCAGCTCAAATAGTTTTGAATCCTTTTTTCTAGGTTTAAGGCTTATGTAGATGTAGATACCCCTCCGCCAGTCATTCCACCCATATGAATTTTACATGCGGTATCGGAGTGAATTGTCGGTTCCCCAATATTGCGTTAAGACTAGTCCCTCAGCATAGTAATATCCATAGTTGCTTATCCATTGGCGAATGAGCTCTCTCTTCCTATTATATCAGAATATTCAGTATAAATCGTCTGTTGTTGAGTGACTCTTACAACCCAGCTCCTAATTAATCTAAACGCCAAATTAAGAAGGTGGGGAAGACAACCCCTCTCCTCCTGAATCTAAACGGTGAGTTAAGAGATCTAATAGTGTACCTGTTGAGAATAATAATAATAATAAGAAGAATAAGAAGCATGATAATGGGTTCCAGACTAATCTTGGACTTTGTTGGACTCCAACATGCAGCGGAAGGGTGAAAATAAAATTTAGCAGTGTATCAGTCAATGACTACATGGTTGTCACTAGGTGCAATAAGTTCAGGGATTTAGGTCATATCATGGCAAGATGTGACAAAAGATCTAGGTGTGGGATGAAGAAGGACAAGGGATCAAAACTTGCAAGAGTAGAGAGTAAAAATGTATACCTTGTGCTAGCAGGAACAAAGATAAGGGCAAGTGCTAGAGACCAAACTCAACGGAATGCCAAACATATCAAATGCTGATGAGAAGAAACCAGGAAAATACTGATTATGGCCAGTGAGACACTGCGTACTTTGGCTGATCTCTTAGAACATGTAGTCAGTGTACTAAGAAACACGGCAGAGGAAATTGATGAGATAAAAACCAACACAGCAACAAATACAGTTACAAAAAACCTTAAGTCACCATCAAGAATCAGATGGGATAAAGAAAGAGTTTACAGTTTCAGAGGAGACCAAGATGGGACGGTAGGTAAAGCAGAAGAAAAGGAAGAGAAATTAAGCGAAGGAACTAAGAAAGGAGAGGCTCTAAAGGAACCAGTGGAAGGTATGAACGAAGAAAAGTATAAATGGGAATTCTGATGAAGGGGAGTGGGATATGACGAAAAGGTGAACGGAGGACCAAGGAAAAAGGAGGGAGGCAAAAAGAATAATGGAGTAAGGCAGCAAATTAAATTCATAAAGCCAGAAGGAAAGGTAGAGACAGGGGCAAAGGTAGCTCCAAGGAGTCAGGTAATTGTGACAAGCCTGAAGAAAAAGAGAGGGTACAAATAGAAATTGACAACCTGAGCACGATAGTAGGTGACTATATGTGGTAACTTCGAGGAAACCTTAAAACCATCGAGCCTAGAAGGATCAAAAATACTTCAATTATCACTACATCCGCTGATAAGAACGGGACATGAGAAATGGTGTAAAATAACATTTCCGACTATAGAATTAAATTTAAATCCATTAATCTACCTACCAAGTACCGGGAACTCAAGCTAATGTTGGAAAAGATGGCAAGAAGAAGAAATGAAACCTTAGATGAAGGGATTTTATTCTAGAAAATGCTCATAGGAGCCCATAGGAGAGTAGTATTCAACTCTCACCTACCTTGGCCAGAGTGTTACGCTCATACGTGCCACTCTTAAATGGCAAAATACCATGTTCAGGAGGATGAATGTAAATTAAAATTAGGAGATTTAAATGCTATGAGGAGTGCGGTGGTTCTTCTGGAAGTATGAGTCATGGCCCAATAATTAGAGCTGTACATACTATGTCTACAGGAGCCATATACTTTAAGAGGACAAGTACCGTAAATGCCGGTGACTGCAAGGAACATTGTGGAGGGCGGAGCAACTATGAGTGCAGTAATATTTTTTAATAAAAATAAACGATAACTAAAGTACATCAATTTTGTAGTGACAAAGTGACCTGCGTGGAGTTGAATACAGGGGGGGAAGCTATATACCTGTAAATATGTATTTTCAATACCGGGGACAAATTGAAACGTACATTAATTTGTTAGAGGAGATATCCAGAGCTTTTATAAATTCTTCCCTCATAATAACAGCTAATGCAAATGCGAAATCCCGCTGTGGCACAGCTATAAGGCGATCAGGCAAAATCGGTTGAACACAGTTTGATACTGGATAAAAGGGGATAAGTCCTTGAAGAAGCAATAATGGCTCTGCATCTTAAGGTATTAAATAAACCGGGAAGCCCTACTACTTATGTGGGTATGGCTGGGGTCAATACAAACATTGAAGTGACGATATGCAATGGTCAGGCTTCAGATTAAATTAGGGAATGGCAAGTGGAGGACCAAGCTATCTCTAGAAATCACAATCTGTTAAGGTTTTAAGTGAGAGGGAGACTTGAAGAAGAATCAAAAGAGTGGAACACCAGGAAATAAGAGATAAACAGGGCTAACTGGAATATTATCAAGGATTCTCTTATCCCGCCATCTGTGACAGTGGAAGGGGGTAATGTTAATGAAATTCCATGAAGCCCTGCACAGTGCAATACCACTGAGGAGGTAAGTTGGAGTGGTAAAAACAAACCCTGGAATTATCAGTTAGCCCTCAGTTGCAAGGGCTACAGGGCGAAGCTCGCCTGGTGAGAAAGAGATATCAAAGATGTAGGGATCCGCAAGGAAGGATAAGGATCTACAAGGAAAAGAAGGGGAACTTTGAGTCAGCCTTAATAGAAGTAAAGAGGACCAGTTAAGAGCGTTATGTAAGGGAGTAATTGGAGACGAACCCTTGGGGAGTCTAATTTAAAATCGCCACAGGAAAGTTAAGAACTTCAACCATGATATCAACCTTGAAGAAGGAAGATGAATCAATGAAAATAGGTTGGGAAGACTCGGCTCGCATGATGATGAGAACGTTTCTTCCTGATGACTCAAAAATAGGGGAAGCCGATGAACACCAAGAGCTAGTAAAGCAAATCAAGCAGGAGTACCGAACAAGAAAGGAAGAGACAGAATCTGTAACTACCAACGAAGTCAAGGAAATATTTAAGAATTTAAAGAACAAGGCCCCTGGCAGAGATGGTATCTCTGAGGGGTACTAAAGGCAGGGGTTGAAGAGATAGCGCCTTTAATCGCTAAGTTACTAAATGAATGGTTGACCCAAGTTAGGCTCCCAAATGTTTGGAAGCAGGGAGAAGTGTTGGTCATCGGTAAGGGAGAAGACAAGGATCCAAAAATACCAAAATCTTACAGGCCGATTTGTTTACTAAATGTTATGGGAAAAATAGAGGTAAAGGTACTGTGAAGGAGGCTGGACGTGCATAAGGAAAGGATAGGGATACACCCGCAACAATATGGGTTCTGGAAGGTAAGGTATAACTAAGATGCCATTACCAGGACAATGGAGATAATCTATCAGTAGGAGGGAAAATATACATTGGGTGTTTTTTTATCGATATCTCGGGAGCCTTTGACAATCATGGTGTCCCACCCTTTTCGAGAAGCTCAGGAAGGTAAGATGTCTGAATAACTTATACAAGGATTACCTGGATTATTGCAGGGATCAGTTTGCAATACTGAGATGTACTAGCAAGAAATGAGAAAAGTTATCACGAAGGGATATCCCCAGGGATCAGTCTGCGACCCAATATTTTGGAATGTGGGGTTTAAACCGGGTCTGACGGTTTTGACATCTTTCCCGGAAACAGCACGAGCTGTGGCCTTTGCAGATGATCAAGAAATGAGCTAGAGACAAGGTACAAGAGTAGCCACGACCAGGTACCTGGGGGTAACCCTTGTTGAGAACAGGAACTAACAGAAACATATAGAACAAGCGTGCGCCAGGGCCTTAATCATAATGCATAAGATCATTAGTATCGGTCGGAGAATGTTCTACATCCCAATGAAGGTTTTAAGTACGTATCACCAGGCCTAACTAGTGGCAATCGGGTATTATGGGGCCAGCACGTGGGCTCACAGGCTGAGGAATATCCTACCAGTGAAGAAACTGCTCATCTTACAGAATAACTTACTTATGAGGATGACTGGTGCTTATAGATCTGTGGCCACAAATGCATTAACAACATTATTGTAATAAGGCTATTAGACCTGCAGGATAGGAAGAAAGCTGCATGTCACTAGCTGAAGAGAGGGGCGTTTGAGATGGTAGAAAGTTTGACTAAGGATGGGGTGAGAACCTTGGTAGGAATGAATTGGGCCATTGGAGAGGATTAACAGTGGAAATGGTAGGCCAACATTTTCACTGTTGTCATCGATAGTGGAAAGAGTAGAACTAAAACATCACAATCCTCTCAGGGGCTCGTTCATTTCATGACTGACAAGGGACCGTATAAAGCTTCATTATATGAACAGAGGCTGGTGGAAAGTCCAACATGTAATTGTGGAGGGCTGACAACGCCAGAACATGTGGTTCTGGAACGCCCTGAAAAGGAGGAGATTAGGAGAGAACTGAAAGAGATGGAGATGACTCAAGCGGAGTTTCAAAGACCTCTGAAGTAAGTAAGAGGCAAAGTGAAGTGTAGTTGGAACGGAGTATGTAGGGAGATAGTGTTGATCGTACATAAGAGCACATATAATTAAAAGTGACAAAAGAAACTGGAAAGCAGAAGCATCAAGATGAGACTAGCCACTGTGCGTCTAGAAGGGAGATCATCGCTGGAATTTCCAGTCGCTAAGGTGACTGAAAAAAAGGGATAATCCACCCAAGAGTCAGTGTGTGGCACTCAAATTCAGGAAGATGACGGAGCTCACCTCAAGGCATTCCAGCTCCATATTCTTAGAAACAAGAAAGAAGATGGAAAGGATAGCGGACGGGCCTCTGAGATCATCGGTTTGAAGAAGGGACGGTTGCAAATGCAACCAACTTACACCAGGAAGGACTAAAGTAATACTAAGGAATATCATAAGAAAATGTATAAAAGTGTTGTCTAACACTAGAGTAGGGTAAGCTAGTTCTAGGATAAACCAGTTACTAGGATAGATTAGTGAAATAATTAAATATTATTAGATTGGATTAGATTAGTATTGATTAAGTTTAGGAATTTCCGCCAGTGGTTTCACTAGTAAGTGGACGGAGCTCCATCTTCGATAGAGCGCCTCCCCAGGTGGTGGATAGGGGAACACTCATCACAGCTATTGAGTGGCCGGTGCTCATTGGTAACAGTGTGGTAGCTAAAGTATACGAAACTCATCGTCAGAGAATTTTGTGCCCATAAGGTGTCGTGAGTGTAAAACGTCAGTGGCTCATTCCTCCGGATGGGCAGTCATGATTTTAGGTTTTGAATGGAGCAGGTCTTCGGGCCAGAGCTAGTGTGGTGGATGGTTATGTGTAAATGCACTATGGTGGGGTGAAACTAGTAGAACAACTACCCAAGGTATAGTGCGTTACGAAATTTTGATTATTTCATTAGTGTTACAAGTGATTACTATACTAAATAATAGACATCTTACTATAACATAGAATACACCCCGATTATTCCTTAATTAAGGAAGGACTTATTCTAAAATATTTGTTAGTATTTCCTTATCTAACGTGGAAATTTGAGAAAGTGAAAAACGAAACTAAAAAACCTAGTTAAACCTTCATACTCTATAGAAAAAAAACAGCGTCCTTCGCCATTCAAAAGATAGGGCAGAATGTACTCAGTTAGATTAAGTTTTCTTAGAAGAAAAAAATAAACTATGTTTAAGGGAATGCAAATAGAAGAGGGATATAATCAAAATTTAAAAGATAAGTAGTGAAGGGGTATGGATAATCGAGAAGGTTAACTAAGCTATTTACCAGAGGTTTCCCAACAAGTGGGTATATCACTTGAATATATAGTCTTGCTACCAGTGATATGGGGCATGAATGAAAGAGAGGGTAGGCTCGGGGAGTATGACCAACATACAAAAACTGACAAAACTGACCGAGATGAACAGTCAATAAACTGAAGGACTCGGACAAGAATATGGTTGGAGTATAGAAACTAACGATATAGTTGCCGGAATTTCAACTGAGGGAAGAAGTCGCTTACTGGTAGTACTGAATATTCTACTAAAATGGACTGTAGGATTCACTGACCAATCTGAACACATCGATTTCATATGAAGACTCGCCGTATTAAAGGAGATATACCAGATGAGTGATATAAAACTCTAGACGTACTATCTGAACTATTCTTGGGGATAAGATTATGGTGGGTGAGAAATATATAGACTAAGGGAACATCCGAAGAGATTTTCTGGGATACTTTGAATTTATTTTTTCTCAACCAACTATTATGTAAAGTTATAATACGTAATCAGAAGTCGTTAAAAGGATCCGGGGAAATAGTAACTTATTATATGGAAGAGATCCAGATGCTTATCAGGAGGCGTGGAAGCTACTCTCCAGTACAAAGACTCAACCAGGCAATCAATATCTTTAGACCTAATTTTGAAATTAATATTAAGAGATGGCAAAATATTTTAGGAAAAGGAGGTGGCCACACATTTTGAGTCTGCACAGAAATACATAGTACGCCACAGGAAAAAACACAATAGAATAGGACGTTATCAGAATCCATCTTAAAAGAGTGGGATAAGCAAAACAGGCGGATTAATAAGGATTCAACACTGCTCAAGTATAACAAAGACATGGAAGGGAGCAAGCGTTGAGAACACACGAAACCTTGGTTACCGACAACAGGATGGGGGTAGGAATAGAGGTTATTTCAAGACACAACAAATAATGCAGTGTTACCAGTGTGGTGCATCTGATCAGAGAATTCCCCCAGAAGAGGGGAAACCACAACATAAAGTCCTATAAAAAACTAAGTGCACGTGGGGAAGGGTCCTATTTCCACACGCGAACACAAATGATTAAGCCACACAATCAGATAAGGAATACGATATGGAGGTTGTAATCCAATCAGTTATTGGGAGTAAGAATACGAGTTGGTAAGGTGGAAACCATTGCCCTTCTAGAAACAGGAGTGTAGGACAACGTGATTTATACCCAATTTTACGTGAAACTGAGAGCTATCAAACTAATACGCCAAACTATAAAGTTTAGTGCGACTAAAACTTTAGCCGACCACCACACGATAACGATTGTGAAAGCGAAAATTTTAGTGAAGCTAGGTTTATTTTCCAGGCCACTTTGGTTGTTGGGCACACCTTTGCTAATGACTGATGTTATTTTGGGAAAACTCTTTATCACAGTAGTCGAAGATTATAAAAGATTTGGCCAAATTTATTTTATCGTTCTCACCAGAAACTATGGTATCGTTGGAATCTGTTTGGACCTCAATTGGAGGTGTTATCATTGTGTTGAAAGGTAAGATGAATGTTGACTTCAAAAAATTAACCTTAGTGTTCTCTGACGTTGCAAGTAATAGGGTAGGTCATTCGAACGTTCTCACTCATAAGATAGAGCTTAAAGACCCGATACCAATTAGATCAAGGCCATACTCATGTGATCCACCAAAATTACAAAATACTATAAAATACATACAAGTCCTAAAAGACGCTCTAGCAGCCTATATATATATATGTTTCACCTAGTGTACTCGTCTGTAAAAAGAATTAAGAAAGTATAAGTTAGTGATATTCTTCGAAAAATTGAATAAAAAGATCGAATATGAAGCAACTCTTATGCCAACCAAAGCGATGGCTATGCAGTTCTTGAGTCAAGCTAAGATATATACAGTAATTGACTTCAGGTACCGTTGACTAAGTCATCCAGACTACTACCTTGATATCTTAAGCAGGGTGAATGTGTTAAATGTCCACCCGTTTGGACTCGCCACTGGGGCCCAAATACTTACACGGCTGTTAAACCAAATATTTCAATATATTCAGTATGTCTATTTGTTTAACTAACTTAATGACCTAATCATATACTTGAACACAGAAAAGAAAAGCACGTGATGTACATTAAGGAGGTACTAAATATGTAGCTTTGCGTTGCCCAAAATTGTATCCTTGGGGCATATTATGTCAGTGAAAGTTGTGTTAATTAATAAGAAATGGACCTGGGCAATCAGGTCATTTCCTTTGCCCAATACCAAAAGGAAACTGGACCGGTTACTAGGTATGCTGATATTTTTGGGTGATTATTCCCTAATAAAAGACCCAAACTTTAGATTAACTAACAAAATCCCATGAAGGCCATATGTACAGATTTTTTTCGTCATTCAAAAGAGTTTTATTCTATGAAATGTTACACACCAAAACTTTATTTTTTACTATTTTTATTCAAGGGCTATGAGGGTAATAAACTTCAATTATTACGTTTTCCAAATCTAATTTTAAGCCACACTTTTTGAAATAAGATTTTAAAAATTAAAATTTAGTATCTTTAATATTAAAACCATTTGATGAAGCTCGGATTTTACCGTAGGTATAATCATACTCTATATAAATATACTTAAAGTTCCCATAAAATCAACACAATTCAAAAATTGTGTATTAATACTAATTTATCTATAAATATTAAATATTAAAAATTCAAATTTAAATATGCAAAGTTTTACTGAATAACTTAATTTACGTATGACATAAAAATATGCACTGAAATTCCAAGTTGGCTCACGGGATCAAAACTTTGTAGGGAAGTGTAGCTTAGTCGACAAGAACGGGTGATAGCCCACCTCCACAGCAGTTACTCCAGCTATTATCACAGAAACACAAAATCTGCAGTCCTTGCAAGATTTCTGTTTGAACGATCATTCACAAGCTGTTTCTCTTAAAATAGTTAGACTCATATTGTAGTGATATTGATATTTATACCAGTGCTAGGGTTATTTCATTATTAAAACATGTTGTAGTAATTTTTAGATTTGTGTTTTATCTGTGATCTCTGTGAACTGTAAGGAAACATAAATATAATAATAATTAACATAATAAACAATGGTTCCTTCCATCACAACCTGGAAAACGTCCAGCTTTGAAACCGAGAATAAGCATAATGTATTATATAGGCAGATAGGCTTTATGTTTATTTTATATGTTAGAGGTTTACAGAATCAGAAACAGAGAATACACAATCTAGTAAACAATAAATGGCTGTAAGCGATCGCCCAAGGTTTCGACACATTGCATATCAAGAATGATGAAATAAATACTTAAAATTTAAAAACACTTTTTACACCATTGTTAAAAGAATCTTTTTCATGAAAAAAAATCAATATAGGCAGTTTATAGGGTTTTAATTTCTTAGCTATTTGAACTAGTTTAGTCAATATTAATGCAGAAAAAGGCTTTATTTTATGTAGCTTAAATTGGAAAAACTTATTACTGTGAACACATTAATATGCATACGGAAAAAGTAATTTCACGATCTTAAATTTAGTGAAAACTGCAATTATTATCTTCAATTTAATTATCTATATTTTATATGTATTTATATTTTTATTGGAGGTAGAATATTTATACTGTCAGTCAGACTTAGATCTTGGTTCATATGGGATTTTCTGCATGATTGCATAGATGGTGATTAAGAAATCATTAATATATAAAAACACATACACTTTACCTTAAGTAGCAAACCCAAAAGTCATGTGGTTACAATTAAATTGATTATATTGTTCAAATATTTGATAATTTTATGAATATGGCAATTTTCCACGGTTAGATAGAATTATTGAATTCTAAGACATATACAACATCCAAAAGAAGGCCGAGAATTGATCAAATAATAAATATTATGCCCCTACCAGAAATCGAACTCGAAAACCTTTGCACTGTAGACCATCCCGCTAGCGACTGAGCTAACGTGTCGGCCTATGATACTATCATTATATCACATTTATAGCCTGTATTTTCTTACGTTCTCTCCCAAAACTGTCAAACTCTTAATTGAATGGCCTCTTGAAAATATGCTTGATAAGAAATAGATTTTTTATCGCTTTAAAAATTGTGTTAATGCAAGTATCAATGTTTAAGCTGGCAATTTTTCCAGCATTGTATATGGTTTAAATTTTGGAAAGTACTCTATTTAAATACTTATAATTTCTCTGTTAATCCCACATATAAGGGTATAATTAGGTCAAGTTAAAAGTTGTAGTTCCTATATAAGTAGTCTATGATGTGTCAATTAGTGAGATATCCTGTTGGGCACCTAAACAATATAGGAAGGCAATATAGTTATTTATTTATGTATTTCGAACTCACTTAAAGAGTAATTTTAGGTCCAAGTATAATATTATATTAGTAATTTATGTTTGCATTTGCAAGTGTGTGAGCACTTTGAATATACTTAAAATGAAAAACTTCCATTTACTATTGTAACGACAATCTTTCTACCAATTTTGTATATTATTTTTTGCAAATAATTAATGTAATGAAATAATTATTTCATTCACAAAGGAATGTCTTTTATTACTTATGACTCATAAAAAATCATGTGTGTGTGTGAGAGAGAGAAAACGATTTTTATTTGAATTAATTTAATCAAAATAACTTAATCATAAGGTGTAACTTATAAACTTATATATAATCGCCCTCTAATGTTTTTAGGCATTTTGAATTATTTAGTGATTAGGTTTCGAGGTATTAGTTATTCTAGGGTTCAAAGAGAAGGAAATAAATTTGTATATCAAATGCACCCTATTTACGTGTAGAGTAGAGGGGAAAACTATAGAAGGAGAACACATGTGGAAAGCCACCTAAAAATATGTAAAAAGTATATATATTTTTTTATTTGTCTAGGTAATTTATTAATAAACCCACCTTTTTTTTTTGTAAACTCGAGTTTATTGCTGCAATTTCCTAGTAATGTTTTGAATACATATTTTTGGCCTGATTCACCAACTGTTCAAGTCCTTATCGAAGGTGTATAAAACATATTTATCTTTATAATACGCTTTATCTCTATTGAATAATCATTAGTTGCCTGTTCTTTATTAGAATAAATAATATACATTTTGTAATGATAATTTAGGCCCTAATATTGTTTCTCTTACAGAGAAGACATGTGTGATACGGAGTACATGTCCGGTGTGCTTCCCCAAATGATAACATTATTAGACATAAGTATTCTGATGTTGAATGTACTGATTCAGAATTCCAAAGCTCTGAAGAAGATGATACTTGTGAGATTAGTTCAATAGAAAATGAAGAATTTTGAGTTGTATAAGAAAGTGACGATGACATACCAAGATTATTAATAAGAACGATACCTCCGTCAAAAATAATTTGACAGAAAAAATGGATAGATATTTAATATTTTCTTAAGCAAATGCAAATAATCCCATAATTTGTATCATGGTTAGGTACCAACTGTGAAAATAATACGTCCGCGAAGTTGCTTCCCCTCCCCCAAATTTAAAGATTCAATTTTTTTAATTGCTATAGTTTTTTTTCGCTTGTTGCAGATGGTTCCACCAACATTTTCGTTCATTCTGTTTTGATAATCTCACAAATGGTATGTTTACATTGGTAGTGCCAACTTTACGATATCTTCCTCTCACATTTAAGAATTGAAATATTTATGGTTGCTCTAATTTGTTTCAGATTTTTTTTTTTTTACGTTTTGATATGTCTCCAAAATTAACTATACTTTAACATTTGACATCCATGAATTCACCCTTCTTCCCTTTTATAAACATTTTTTTTTATTACAATATTGTTTGTTTCGTTAGTTCCAGATTGTTCTGCAAAAAAATAATCAGTTTTTCCGTTTTGATACGTTCTCAAATTATATTTTTACTTTGGACCTCCATGAAGCTGCCTCACCATCTTTTCCCCCTAAAAACATTTAAAAAATAAATTTTATGATTTCAATCATTTGTTCTTCGTTTGTTCCGGAAAAAATAGTTTGATGTCTCTATACGACCATAAATTATATGTTTACATTGCACGTCCATGAAGTTGACCCCTTTCCCCCCATCTTTTAAAAATCTATATTTTTATAATGGCAATAATTTGTTCTTCGTTTGTTCCGGAATGTTCCTAAAATAAACGCACATTTTTTTCTGGCAGGACAACACAAGATTTATTTACACAAGGAGAGTGGATTGACGCCTTTATGGCAACCATATTCTCCACATGAACATACAACTTTTAAAAATCAATATTTTATGTTTGCAATCAATAATTCGTTCTTGGATCACTTTAGCTTTCTTTATGTGAAGATTTCCATTTATTCCTTTTGTAAAGCCTCGATAATTTTTTCTAGTAGTAGCTCTTTCACATTCTTTAAAAATTTGAACATTTTTTTTTAAAGTTTGTTGTTATTTTGTTTGAGTTCCTTAACATGTTTATGTTTAATGTGTTCTGAATTTCTTTAAAAAAATGTATTTATTTAATATTGATAGTTTTAAAATTAATATATTTTTATCACTATGCTAAGCTCCGTTTCCTCACCTCAACTAGATAAAATATAACAAAATTTGTAAATTTGATTTTATAACTTTATTAGTTTGTTCCAGATTATTGTGCATTATATTTTAGTTTGTTAGTTCTTAGAGCTATGTCACACACTAAATAAACTAGTGTCACTAGTGATGATGACCTTTTGTGTGTGCGACCTGTATGGTCACACAGGGCGTCAAGTAAAGAATGTCCCACCCTCTGTGTCAAAGTATGAAAATATTGTCTTTGATTCGCTCAATATGCACAAAAAAGCAATAAAATGGCGGAACAAATCAGAAATACAAAAACTTGGTCTACAACTTATTGCATTCCATAAAACTCATCGTAAAGAAAAGTATTTTTTTAGGCCTAGCTTCCTCCTAATCTCCAAAATATTGGTTTCATGTACTTGGGCAGTTGTGAAATTACCGAAAGATACCCGAGATCTTACCTCCTCCTTCCCCCACCCCCTCAAGAGAGCTCATAGCTATGTTATACTGAGGTATTGACATCGCACCCTCCTTTTGTTTGCTACTATTACTGTTATGAAGTAGTAAATAGTACCTTTGACTGCAAAGAGACATTATTGGAAGGAAATGTCAATTATTCCAAATATGACACGAAAACTAAGAAACTCCTCGACAGTAAAAATTATTTTTTCAAATCAAAATTTACTAACAAGACCTAGAATAAATTTCCAAAAAAGTTATTAAAAATATCTATATAATAGTCTAAAATTCTAAAAAATTGCTAAAAATTTGCCAAAAAAACCAAACTAAGAATTTAAACAAAAAATCGAAATGAATGCACATGAATAAACCAAACGCGTGCCTTTACAAATGGAAAATAAAAATAGCTATGCAATAAAGTCTTTTAACAGCTAAACTCTTGCATTCTGGTAAATATAATATTGATTTACAAAAATTTACTTAAAAAAAATTTCCATCCCATCGTTTAATTTCAGCGTCTAATCGTTTATGTTGATTTTACAAACATGACCAAAAATAGGATACATAGTTAATTTTCAAAATTATCTTATCATTCTTACAACTTGTTTATTAAAAATAATAGGTTTGAGTATTTATGCATTATAAATTATCAATATCATTTAAACATATACTAATTTAAGATAAGTGCCTCGATCTTATTCAATCCTGAATGGGCTACCATGAAGTTGCCCCTCTTTCCCCAATGTAAACATACTATTTGTGGGTTTTTCAAAACGGAACAAACAAAAATTTGTGCCTAACAATCCGGAACAAGCGAAGAACAAACGATTGCAATCAAAACACCATGAATTTTAAAAGTGGGGGGGGGGGGGGGGGTGATGTTTCCATGAAGTTGTACCCTCATGAGTAAAGAAAGTGTCAAATTTACGTCCTATTTGTGCAAGAACAAATACACAGCAAATGAAACTAATTGCGGAACAATTCGGAACAAACTCTATCGCAACAATGAAAATGTCAATTTTCCAAACTGAATGGGGGGTGGGGGCGGTCTACCGTAAAGTTTCCCCCCAATATAGCAATATAATAAGCTTATCATTTTTGGGTTTATCAAAACGGAACAAACGAAAATCTTCGCGGAACAATCCAGAACAAAGATTGTAATAATAAAAACTTGAACTTCTGATAATGATAGACCAACTACGAACGTAAATGACGGATATCCAGCGAGAAATGTAATCGAAGATAGCTCTACTAAATGTATTGCTTTTTTTGCATGCTATCAACACTTCCCGGCCCTTGTTACTCGAATGCTTCATCACTGACCAGCCAACGAAATTATCAAACCCTAAGTTCAAACAGTTGACCCAAGGAGTATCAGCTTTCGTCTGTGCCTCTCTGCCGACACAACAAGGCTGCTTAACGTACACTACCACAATAAAGCTGAAGTCATGTATCCTTGCGAGGCTCTAGAGTTGTCAGTGGTATTAATGCCCTTAAATGGTCAGTGGCAGTGTAAAAGGCATTTCAAAAATTAAAGGATACA
>JBCFYV010002255.1:46817065-46885198 GCA_039000515.1 Timema cristinae
CACAAGCACGTGACGTAGCGTGTGCAGTAAGGACTATTTATGCCAATCGAGTAACAATGCTTTCAAATAGAAACATTATATCGATTATGCTGCTCGTTCATCGACATATAACCTCCAAAAATCAGGATGTGGTTATGAATCTGATAAGGAAATATATATTTAAAAAAAAGTTCGCAAAACGATCAACTACCTTTTAACAATCGGCTTCAAGCAAAGCGTGATATAAATTGTGAGAAAAGAAAAGATGAGCTTGCAAAGGCTGTTAAAAATGGATCATGTTTGAGACCAATTTAGTTGCAACCAAAGTCAAATATCATAAAATATGCTTCATCACTTTTCTTTCACCAGCCACCGGAAGGAAAACAAGTCACCCTCTAGTTGGAAGAGTTACCATAGGGATTGAAAATATTTTCTCTTATATAGATATGACTGCCATTTTACCCTCACTGAATTGAAAGGCGAGCTCCAAGATTTTCAACAAGATGATAGAACATTAAAAACAAAAAAAATTCAAGAAAGACACGGGAATAGAATTGTTATTATCACATAAATAAAAGATACAGGACTATAATTTGTTGGTTTTCGAGTCAAGTAATATAATATTGTATTAAGTTCAAGTGTTCAAAAGCTGAGAGTTAGTGTGTGGTTGTCGGTTTGTTGGAGGTTAGGACTACATTGCTCATCAATTCGCGACCATCTTCATGGAGTATCTTGTCTATATATTGAACCAATCAAAGATTCGCCGGAGAAAGGAATATATAGAAACTTGGAAATTGACAACCCAGAAATCGATCCCATGGATTATCTTAATCAATGTTGCTATGCTCAACCAATCTAAAGGGAAAATGAAGAATAAGTAAATGAAGGAGAAAAGGAAGAATAAAAATGAAAATAAGAATTGTTTTCATTATAAATAATTGAATATCTACATTAATATTGAGTTACTGTTTCAATGTCAAATTAAGTGAAAACTATGGGTTGTATGAATAAACTGTTTACCACTCTTTTTGTTGATAAATTCCCTATCCTTTTTCTTTGTATCTCACAGTCGTAAACTCCATAGGAAAGAAGATATAAGTGAAAAACCATTTTCAGCACCATTTACACGTTGTCAAATGTTAAGCATACAACTAAATAATGGTGACTTTTTGAAAATTTATCTAGAAAGTCATAAGGTAAGTGAAAACCAGTATTCAGCTCACTTGGAATCTTTCCGAAGTGAAATTCCTATGTTACTGGATATGCAATGAGTGTAGTAGATGTGGGGTGCACTTTTGTAATCTCACAAAAGATCAATGCCCTCACGGTTTCAAGGTCACGATCTATTCTTGTCCTGACTTGTCTTGTTGTCCCACCAAACTGGCGCCACTTATGAGTCACCGAGAAAAAACCCATTACGACATAAGGGGGTTGAGACACCGGGAAAACCCATTACTCATAAGAGTTGTAACATCAGCGGAAAAAACACAGGGGGAGAAGAAAGTTCGCACCCGTGATGCGCAGTGATCACTACTCGGTAAGCGGACGAGCAGAGAAGCTGCACCCTTCTACACAAGACAGCCATAGCGAGAGGTTCGTGCAACGCCCTCATGCCGAAACGTCACGGACTGTATGCTCCCCTAGCCAATAATTAATTAGCAATAATCAATTAACAATCATTAATAATTAATCATCAAGAACCAAGATGTCCGGGGTGGTAGGCGAGGGGGTTGTAGGGGAGGGGGTTGTAGGGGAGCGGGACGTAGGGGAGGAAATTTTGTAACCATCACTTGGGAACAGCCAATCACAATACAGAGATTGCGAAAACAACAATGAGTAATCATCACAATACACACTCTCTCCACATCGGGGTCAAAGGTCAAACTGGAACGATTAATCGCTAAGCTACTCACTCTACTTTGCGAATACATTTTTATAATACTTCTAAATACTCGATGTTACAGCACTACACATAGCGTCCTCATACAGGGTGCGCGTTAATGGAATAAGATGACGAAGCACACAACGTCCGTTACCTTGCAAGGAAAAAAAAATATATCGTTTAAAATTAATTTTGAAGCCATTTGAAGTGCTAGAGAAAAAAAATTAAGTGGAATTATTTAAGTTTAAACTTGTTTAATTTAAAAATAGTAGTATAGTATAAATTATTCTAACCTAACTTTTCCAATTATATCACACTGTATATCTCATTAAGTTCCTACTCATTAAACGACTATAAACAGCCCACAGTTGTTTGACGCCACCTAACCCAATAAGCCCACCGGGTGGGGAGTAGTGACGCACCTATAATTATATATGTATATATACTTAGTGGTATGATGGTCAGGATTCCTGACTATAGATCCAGAGGTTCCGGGTTTGATCCCAAACTCCATATGTGAAGTGGTGGGTCAGCCTTGAAAGGACAAATAAGGAGCTACTTGAATAAATAAGTATCATCTCCAGTTTATAAAATTGAAATTATCGACCGGAGGGCTCGTTGTGCTGATCACATGACACCATCCATCCGCCAATGTTGGCACCACCATAGTTAACTGCGGTGGCTGCTCGATCAGCATAGCTCGCTTGCGGGGTCACACCATGAAGTTTTTTTAATAAGTTATATATATATTTGTGTATTGGATGAGGTTAGCTGTATTGTTTCTGGGGCTGCCACTTTTCTGTGTGTTAACTCTTCATTTATTTCAGTTTGTGTCAACAGGAAAATGTTCACAGATTTCAAAGGCGATACCTCTCTGAATTGGATTAGGACTGCCACACTCTTGGCAGTGATATGGTAAAAATATCTTCACCTGACACACATTCTTCCTCGCTCCAACAGAAACGTTCTATCAATGATTAAAGGTGTTGTATGAAGGATAGTCCACAGTGAACCAAAGGATCTGATGATTGAAGACAGGATAGTTCACAGTGAACCAAAGGATCTGATGATTGAATACAGGATAGTTCGCAGTGAACCAAAGGATCTGATGATTGAAGACAGGAATAGTTCACAGTGAACCAAAGGATCTGATGATTGAAGACAGGATAGTTCACAGTGAACCAAAGGATCTGATGATTGAAGACAGGAATAGTTCACAGTGAACCAAAGGATCTGATGATTGAAGACAGGATAGTTCGCAGTGAACCAAAGGATCTGATGATTGAAGACAGGAATAGTCCACAGTGAACCAAAGGATCTGACGATTGAAGACAAGATAGTTCACAGTGAACCAAAGAATCTGATGATTGAAGACAGGATAGTTCACAGTGAACCAAAGGATCTGATGATTGAAGACAGGAATAGTTCGCAGTGAACCAAAGGATCTGATGATTGAAGACAGGAATAGTTCGCAGTGAACCAAAGGATATGATGATTGAAGACAGGAATAGTTCACAGTAAACCAAAGGATCTGATGACTGAAGACAGGATAGTTCACAGTGAACCAAAGGATCTGATGATTGAAGACAGGAATAGTTCACAGTGAACCAAAGGATCTGATGATTGAAGACAGGAATAGTTCGCAGTGAACCAAAGGATCTGATGATTGAAGACAGGATAGTTCGCAGTGAACCAAAGGATCTGATGATTGAAGACAGGAATAGTTCACAGTGAACCAAAGGATCTGATGATTGAAGACAGGATAGTTCACAGTGAACCAAAGGATCTGATGATTGAAGACAGGAATAGTTCACAGTGAACCAAAGGATCTGATGATTGAAGACAGGATAGTTCGCAGTGAACCAAAGGATCTGATGATTGAAGACAGGAATAGTTCACAGTGAACCAAAGGATATAATGATTGAAGACAGGAAAAGTTCACAATGAACCAAAGGATCTGATGATTGAAGACAGGAATAGTTAATATGGTGACATTTTAACACAGCGTCTTATTACCCTTTGAGTTATACACTTATGCACTAATTACGCTAATCGGTTAAGTATAGTGAGGGTTTGTAGTGTACCTGCATTTGCGGGAAGGTTAGAATATAAAACCATTTAGGAAAACCCCCCCTCAGAACACCCGACTGGGATCATATTCCGATCTGTCGGTCCTCGACAGACCAGTCTATTGCAAGTGTAGCGCCTTATACTATGTTGCCAAGGATGCAGGTGTAAATATGTTTCAAGTAGTGCAGCTACCAGAATAGAATAGACAATAATTCAAGAGCCTCATACAAAGTGTACATTAGTAGTGATGTTTCGAGACATATTTGGTCTACCATGGTGGTACTCTGGTGTTCATCTCCTAATAACCTTATTGTTGAATTTTAAATGACGGTAAGAGAGCTGGACCAAATTACAGCACACACAAGTTGGATCACTATATGTTAGTAAACAAACCAGAACATATTTTAGAAACTTAAAGACACATATTATTGCTAATATTGCGTGTGAATGTGTGTGAGTGCTCGTTCCATAGCCCATCATTCATTATACACATAAGTTAACACACCTTTCATTGAATAATTGAACTCAATTTTAATCTGTATCTTTGTGGGAAAAAGACGTTTCCCAATTTCATCGGCCATGTCATTCAGATTTGAAATGATGAGTATAGGGTTGCTAAAAAGGTTGATTTTAAATTATAACATTGGTTGACAATGTATTTAATGTTCTTACCTGAGTCAACAGAGAGTGTGTGGTATGGGTATCCAACGAAGAGGGCTTCTGGTCTCCATCCACGGACTCTGAACTGGAATCCAAGGCAGCGCTTGGGCCAGCAGCCATCTTATCGTCCCCCGCTGAAGAACTCCGGCCCATCCTTAGTAAAAAACAGGAGCAACTTACATCATCATCATCATCATCATCATCATCATCATTATTAGCTACATCGTTAGACTCATGAAACCTTTATATTTAACTATTAAATACAACATGTACGGCCGGGATTGTTATTAGGTCCTGCCGTTTGGTAACTGGTTCACGAAAAAATAATTAATAAATAATATGGCTAATGTATATTCATTTCTAATAGTGTATAGATCTAGAAGGCTTTTCATACTTCACGATGAAATAGAAAAAAAAAATTAATTTGACCAAGGAAAGGTAAGTAGTTACCAGATAACGAGGTGCCACGTACTGGTAAAATTTACATTTCCTTTCAAGTTGATGCAAAAGTTTATTTTTTGGTATTATCTTAAAGATTGGTCTAAGAGGATCACGGGCCCATTGTGTGATGAATATGTAAAGTTCAAAATGCTCTAACACTTTAACGGATTGTCCGATCCGAATGTTTTTTGTATTATTACTATTATTATTATTAGCACCGCGTCTTACTACCCGTTCGGGTTATACGCACTTACGCTAATGTGTAATGGTAGGGTGATTGTGAGATGAAATCGAGAACCTCCAGTTCAACGTGGAATCCGAACCACGGTGGAGGCCTGTCATTCCCCACATTCACAAGATGTCTTGTCAGAGGTTAAGGAAGGGTTTGGTATATCTGTGCCGGGACCGAGGATTGAACCCCGGCCGCCAGCATAGAAGTCCGATACCTTACCCCTGGACCACCAGGTCACCTTGTTTCTTGTACAAACAGTTTTGTTATATAGTGTGGCATTGTAATTCACATCTATTTTGCTAAAACAGTTCAGTACTAGAAAAGTATCAGCATCAGTTCATACAAAAATGTTATTTACAGTGACTGAAGTGTAGCATCATAATGTAAGTGTGTGTTTGCTATATTTTTTTGTTTTTTGTAATTTAAATGACTATGTTAATTCATTATTTTTAGAAATTTTTCTGTGCCATATAAAATAGCAAAATTTGTTTTATTCGTGTTGGTTAATGTTGATCTAAGAAATAAAAGAAAAAATATTGTGGGTAATTTGCGTGCCTCTTAGTCTATTTTTGCTGTGACCTTATTGTACTTGGCTTCTGCACAGTGTTTTTGTGCACCACTTTGGTTCACTTCAATTTACGTCTTTTGCCATTGGGCTACTCACGCTTTTTTTAAACTTTTTTGGTGATGTTGGGAGGGCTTCACATTGAAATGGCTCTGTGGGCCAGTATGGGCGATCGGTTACTTGAATCTGAATGGCCATAAGTATATTTGGAAGCAGGAATAACAAGGACATTGGCAACAGCTATATCATTTTGAAGAGCATTCGATCCAATGAGAACACGATATGCTCACCAAGCTACTCTTGTGGTGCTTGACAGCCTTCTGAAACAAGCTGATGAAAAGCTACTCTTGTGGTGCTTGATAGCCTTCTGAAACAAGCTGATGAAAAGTGCGGATTCTGGGTTACGTTTCAGGAGTGGATCTCAGTTGTTTCCAAAGAAAAACCAACAGTGCAATTCTGGCTGCTCATTGACAAGTACGAACAATAATATTCATGTTCATACGCTCATATCGAGAGTGAATGCTCAAACTCATGGTTGATACTCTCCAAAAGCTTGTCCCACTCTTTTTGGTCCTAGATCACCGCAACTGGGCGCCTGTCTTTATCCGACACCTAAACATTCTTCCAGATATTATCCAGAAATTGTTTTAAACAGGACGTTGGGAAGTAACAAGAAGAAGTACTCGTTTCGCATCCATACTGAAACTTCCCTTGTAACTTATCTGATAAACCTCCACTGTGGCTTCATTTCTAAGTTCACTCCAAGTTTGCTTGAACTTATTATTAAATGGTGAATGAAACTTGACACATATTAAAAACTACAGATGTATATTTTTGTTCATTGTATTTATTTTAATGTAAACGCTTTAAAATATTTAATAACATTTGGGGGCCGATTTGCCCAAAAGTGAATAACAGTACATCGTGAATGCTAGCGGATCGTTGATCCAAGCTGAACTGACTGAACTGACTGACTTGGTTGAACTGTCCTATGATGAAGGGTGCGTGACCTGCCCTCTAGCGCCACACTCGGCGGGTGATACGTACAGTGTGACGTCACACTCTACAATACCAAAATTGATCAAGCACAGGAGCAGACCAATAAAAGAGGTGTTGGTGGTGTGATTGGTATCACAGAACCAAGTGAACCTGCAATACTAGCACGCTGGATTGCAAATGGACCAGAGATTAGCCGTGTAATGGAACAATTTACTGACTGACTGACAATGCTGAGGATAACCTTATCGCGCATCTCAAGATCACTTTAGGTGCCATCTCAAGACCACTTTAGGTGCCATGTCAAAGACCTGTTGGATGTTATATTAGGCAGAGGGAATCCCTTTGAGGACAATAGTACACACCTGGTCACATTAGACAAAAATGTGTGTATCAACAATTCCGCAACTGCATCCTTCTCTATTCTGAAATGTATTGGACAAGAGCAATAAGACCATTTTAGAACGGATGTCCTTTATCAAATAAAATACTTTTGAGAGCACTAATGAAGAAATATAACTGCTTCCATATCAGCCTTGTTAAAAGATTTCGTAAACAATAATGAAGATAATGTTGGCGGAAAAATAACACCAAAGGAAAGGTTTGTAACAAGAGCCCTGTTATGCTTGAAAATGTATTCATAGCTTTTGGTTTCTAGTCCATTTGTGAGGAACAATAAAATAATATATTGAGGGGGGATAATGTAGTTTGGCCTTGGTAAGTTGATACATTTTTTGAGCTTTGATTCTTTTAGACACTAAAAAGATCTATATATCTTATAACTTAACATTTAATTTACTAATTTAAAAGTTTAGTAACATAAACGAACAGCAGTTGACGAATGGTCTAAAAGTCTGAGGTCTCCAAATTATAGACCCCATCAGTAAGGGAGAAATGCAGATACGGGGACACTCATTTACATAATTTTGAAGAGTTGTAGGGTTCCTGAGATGTGACGATAGATATGTTGATGTGAGGTGGGGAGGTGGGGAGGTGGGGGGGGGATGACTGAGAGATGTGATGGGGAGACTTATATTTTTTTGGTGCGGTATTCTGTGACTCATTTGCATAATCGGGTGGGAGGGGGGATGAGAAGGGTTGGAGCACTCGATGTCGTGAGGGAGTGGAGCACCTGTTTTTTTTTCTTATACCTTCGTTAAACATGGTGCAGATACGGGGACACATGAGAGATGCGAGGTAGAGGGGTGAGGGGGTGTGGAGCAGCTCTGGTTTTTTTGGTGCAGATACGAGGACACATTAGCGGATGCTGCGTGAGGTGGGGGGATGGCTGAGAGATGTGATGGGGGGTTGGAGCACCTGGTTGACTGAGAGGGGAGACTTATACGGGACAGGGACGAGAAGGGTTGTCTCTCGCACGGTCTGGCTGTTTTTTCTCCCTCTCTCTCTTTCATCATCGTGACGTAGCGTATAGAGCCTATGGGTAGGGCTCTAAGGTGCTCACACGGTAAAGTGTGTCGGGGAAGGCTTGACGTAGTGGCTGGGGTGCACAGGTGTGCCAGCTGCACTTGAAAGAGCCGTATATTCTCATAACAGTCAAGGTATATGAGAAATATTTTATCTGATTCATGAACTTTAGAACATAAATTTCTTTCTATGTGACATGCTTATAATCATGATACTTTGTGTTGAGTAGTTTTCACATTGAGGGTCTAGATCCGTGTACTTTGTGGGAGGGGGGAGAGAGGCGTGGCTTGGAGCCTATAAATAGGGGTGGTCAGTCCTATCACTAACCGGTAGCTATATTAGCCATGGCATCAGAATTTGTGGCTGCATTTTTGACGGAGGTGGGAGTAATGAAATACTTCCACGTAAATTAACCGACTTGGAGATAGGTCAACGCGTACCGTATTTCTTCAATAAAATCGGTAAATACTCGATTCGGTCGTCGTATACTTACTGTGCTCGACGCCAAGTATCAAGTTTGGCTGCCGCGGAGATTTTCGACGTTAGTGATGCTCAGATAGAGGATATCTCGAAAGCGGATCTACTACTTGTTTACAAAGGTCTCTCTACCGCCACCAAAACGGCCATCCTGAACTTTTAAGGTAAGTGTGTGTGTATGTGTGTGTGTATGTGTATGTGGTGTATGTGTATGTGTATGTGTATGTGTAATGTGTATGTGTGTGTGTATGTGTGTATGTGTGTATGTGTATGTGTATGTGTATGTGTATGTGTGTATGTTTGTATGTGTGTATGTGTGTATGTGTGAGTTATGTGTATGTGTATGTGTATGTGTATGTGTGTTAGGATAACCGTACTTAATCTAAGTCAATAATCATTGAATTGTTTTCAAGTTAAATGTGAATAGTTTAAAAAGAATTGTTTACATCATTAACTAACAATACGAGGTTCGAATCTCACTCCCAGGATAATTGTACTTAATCTACAACTCGTAAGACCTAAGTCAAACAATCTTACTTAAAACAAAGTTCGACCATTAATTACCTTAAAAACACAAAGTCCATTAATTACCTTTTACCAAAGTTCAAACAATCTTAATTACCTTTAAATGAATTACCTTTAAATGCGGTAGGATTATTAATTACCTTTACCTTAAAAACACACACAGTCCATTAATTACATTGGCTAAATTGCTTAGTTAGTGACCGGATTACTAATATTTAAATCAATATTTTTTTTTTTAGAATTAAACATAGAACTATATCAAACTAAATATTTCATGAAAGACCCTCTACATTCATCCCTACAACAAGTAGCTTTTTTTTTTACATCAGAGCGGTTCGTATAATTAAAGCAAAAAATACTTTTTTATTTGAATACAAAGCAATTGTACAATTTTTTAATGAAGCTTATCGCTTAATTATCTTTAAATGAAGCTGGATTATGAAGAAGTTAACAATATTTTAAAAAAAAACAGTTACTTCATTCGAATATTGAATTAGCCAAAGTTCAAACAATCTTAATTACCCGAGTTCTTACCCACTCTATATTTTCCCTAGTCGAAACAGAGAGGTTATCCAACTTACACCGTGGAAGAAACTTATAGTTGATTTCCTCGAAATGTTCAAAATGAAAAACACTCACCTCTTTGAAAACGAATGATATTTCTTCGCCCGTTACATCATTAACTAACAATACGAGGTTCGAACCTTGCTCCCTGGATAATTGTGCTTAATCTGCATCTCGTAAGACCAAAGTTAATAATCTTACAGGTTAAAATATCATTGACTAATAATAAATCGTTGAATTGTTTAATAGTTTAAAAAAAACAGCTACTTGAGTCGTTTTTGAAATGAGTTTAAAATCACTATTTTCCATCCCTCTTTTAACAAAAGGGACCGAGGGAGTTTAAACACACTTTTTTCTGCCACTCTCTTTTCTCGTCTTTCTTCTTTTAACGGAAGGGACCGAGGGACAGCAACAAAAAAAAAGAAACATTTAAACCTTTCTGTATTTACTGTAAACTAAAAATAGCTTTCGTACAAATCTCCCATACACTTACATGCTAATACTGTTTAGGGATTAATAAGGTTATATTTTTAGAGGAAATGTGTACAAATTTGCGTGGTTAGAGAGAGAGAGACTAGAAAAAAACCATTGGGTTAAAACCATCCTGGGCGAGAGTCGAACCTTGACCCTCCCAATACGAGAGTAACGCGTTAGAACAGCCAGTGACTGAAGCAGCTAGGTAGCCTGATTGTCTAGGGGTAAGGTGTCAGACTTATGCACTTACTCATCATAGTCGTTCCTGTTTGTTTGTTTACAGCCGTCTCGAGCCCACTTGACGTTATCTTGGAGGGGACTGTACCTGAATGAAGAGGAGGCTAAAAAGGAGAGCATAGGGCAAACATGACAGAACCTCTAGCTAAAAGAGCGCGCTTTTCTTCCCCCATCATTATATCTCAACAAATAAATGGAAATAAAGTGTATACTCTCCGTGAATTAACCTCGAATGAGCAACTTTTAATTAATTATCTAAAACGTGATATCACAACACAAGTATATAAGGCATATATTGAGCATACACCAGGGTTGATTAAGACCTCGAGCGTTTTGATACTCGGACATGAGGATATAGATGGACAGATCCGGACGCTTTTGACTCAGTCACATGACTTAGGTACGGGATTTACCCAGTTTAGGCTTTACCTGGAACCGTTAGGTCTCTCATTGAAACTTATTGAGCAGGCGTACACTCGCCGTATTAAAACCTATTCTATCACTAATGAATTGCCTTATAAGGATCTCGTTCAGTTTCTCGTCGCGTGCGGAGGTATATACGTAAAGACGGTAGAAGAAACATAATAAGTTAATTAGCTCAATGGTGTCTGTCCATGTAGCGTTCGTATTTTGATACAAAATATTGAGTGACCACAGAACTAACATTATACCATCATCATAAGAAAATCACTTGACTTATGAATACTTGAAAAATATATTGCTCATCTACAGAGGAAGAGGTGGTGACAGCTGGCAGAAGGTTTTTTTTATTGGCTGTAATTATTAGAATAGTTTGGGTAACTTGGCGTTCTAGGGGTAAAGTGTCTTACTTCTGTGCTGGGAGTCCGGGGTTCAATCCTCGGTCTCAGCACAGATTTATCTGATTACCAAACCCTTCCTTCACCTCTGGCAAGACATCTTGTGAATGTGGGGAATGCCAGGCCTCCACCGTGGTTCGGATTCCACGTTAAACTGTAGGTCCTTCATTTCATCTCACAAACACCCTATAAATTTTACAACGCGCTCACGGATAGTCATATCTCTCAGGAAGACTATGATCACGCCTGTGAGGTTTGGCGAGTATTCGAATGTAAGAATCTTTGGGACTATTTGAACCTCTACCTGTGCACGGACGTAACTTTACTGGCCGACGTCTTTGAGAACTTTCGTGATCTCTGCATGAAGACGTATAGGCTCGATCCCGGATGGTCCCTTACAGCTCCCAGTCTAGCGTACCAGGCTCTCGGGTACGGCTCGAATTAATCGATGATGTGGACACTCATCAATTCATTGAGGGAGCTATCCGCGGAGGAATATGTTTTGTGGCCAATCGTCACGCTGTAGCGAATAATCGCTATATGGTCGCGTTTGATCCTTCCAAGGAGTCCTACATTGTCTATCTAGGCGTGAATGGACTCTATTCATTTAGTATGCTGTCCTCACTTCCCTATGGAGAATTCAGGTGGCTCGAAGATGAAGAAATTGCTCGATTGGACGTGCTAAAAGTAGAGGACGATGCGGATACGGGCTATATCTTGCAGGTAGATCTTGAATATCCGCGAGATGTGCACGACGCTCATTCTGACTTGCCGTTCTGTCCTGAGAAAGGGATTCCACCCGTAGGGAAACATGAGAAACTGTTAACAACTTAAGCTGATAAGACCGGGTACGTCATTCAATACCGTAATCTAAAGCTATGTTTAGCGAACGGGTTGAAACTGACGAGAGTTCACCGTGTTCTCAGTTTCAAGCAAGCGCCGTGGATGGCTCCGTATATCAGGTTGAACGCGGAAATGAGGAGTAAAGCGAGAAATCAATTTGAAAACATGTTTTTCAAACTGATGAACAATGCCGCATTCGGCCGCCTCATATCTAACAAGAGGGCTTATCGTACGATAAAGATAGCTACCAGGTGGGAAGGGAAATTTGGAGCGGGTAACCTCATAGCCAGCCCTAACTTTAAAAACCGCTCGATAGTGTCAGAAAACCTAGTCATCATCGAGATGGAACCGCAAGAGATTTACTTTGATATGCCTATCTATGCGGGATTCGCCATTTTGGAAATCTCGAAGGTAGTCATGTACGGTCTACATTACCAGGTTATGATCCCTGCCTTCCCCCAAGGTACGTTAAAACTTCAATACACTGATACAGACTCACTTCTCTACTACATGACTGTTGAGGATGCATACCAGAGACTAGCCCTGTTAGCTAATGACTACCTGGACACCTCCACCTACGGACAAGACAATGTTTACAGGATGCCGAGGGTGCTCGGTAAACTAAAAGACGAGACTTGAGGTCGGATCATCACTGAGTTCATTGGTTTACGTCCTAAACTCTATTCATTCTCAGTACAAGGAGACGGAGAGACGCTCAAGGCTAAAGGGGTGAAGAGTAGTGCGTTAAGAACGCTTTCATTAGAGGATTATCGTAATTGTTTGACAGATGAGACGATAGTCATGAGAGAGGCTCGTTCAATAAGAGCTGTAGGATTCAAACTTTACACACAAAAATTCAATAGGGTCGCTCTATGCTCTATCGACGACAAAAGATATAGAGTACCAGGAACTGTCAATACTCTTCCTTGGTCCCATTACTCTATCGGACCGTCAACTCTATAGTGAACAGTGCGTCTATGTGAAAAAAAAAATCATGTTCTCTACAGTGTAAGTGATTAAAACTAAACCTAAAAAAAAAATCATGTTCAGTAGTCTCTATATTGTTAAAATATTCATGTTTTATACTGTAAGTGATTAAAACAAAAAAAATATTCACGTCATGTACTCTATTGTGTTAATGTATAAAAAATTCATGTTCTATACTGTAAGTGATTAAAACTAAAAAAAAATATTCACGTCCTGTACTCTATAGTGTTAATGTATAAATATTCATGTTCTGTAGTGTAAGTGATTAAAACTAAAAAAAAATATTCACGTCCTGTACTCTATAGTGTAAGTGATTAGTGTTAATGTATAAACAAAACAACAATTTCAAGAACTATAACTTGTGGAAAAAACCAACTAATTTAGTATGTATCTATGTGTTTTAAATCTTTATATTCATAAAAAAATCAGTTACTTCATTTGAATATTGAATTAGCTAAAGTTCAAACAATCTTCCTTAGAACAAAGTTCGACCATTAATTACCTTAAAAAACACAAAGTCCATTAATTACCTTTTTAACCAAAGTTCAAACAATCTTAATTACCTTTAAATGAATTACCTTTAATTGAGGCAGGATTAAGAAGAAGTTAACAATATTTTTCTAAAAAATCAGTTACTTCATTTGAATAATGAATTAGCCAAAGTTCAAACAATCTTAATTACCTTTTCATTAATTCTTTTACAAGATTCATACATTTAAAAAAGTTAATTACATTAAACATTTATTTCCTACGGATGCGTAGAACTTTCATCTACGATATCTAAACATTATATCTTCCACTATACTCACTAGACTATTATTTAGCATCATCCCCATCAAAGTTTAAAGACGTTTGCTTAGTTAATATTAATTACCTTAAAAACAAAGTCCATTAATTACCTTTAAAAATTAGCTTAGTACAGCAAAGTTCGGTCATCCAAAGTTCAAACAATCTTAATTACCTTTTAATGAGGCTGGATTATGAAGAAGTTAAAAAACAAAGTCCATTAATTACCTTTAAAAATTAGCTTAGTACAGCAAAATTCGGTCATCCAAAGTTCAAACAATCTTAATTACCTTTAAATGAGTCTGGATTATGAAGAAGTTAACAATATTTTTCTAAAAATCAGTTACTTCATTTGAATATTGAATTAGCCAAAAGTTCAAACAATCTTAATTACCATTAAATGAATTACCTTTAAATGAGGATGTAACAATGAGATTGGTTAAATACACTCTCTTCAACTCCTCCCCTAGTAGGATCGTAAAAGTTCTGCATGTGTAGATTTAAACCATTCCTAAATAAGTTACTTCATTTGAATATTGAATTAGCCAAAGTACAAACAATTTTAATTACCTTTAAATGAGGCTGGATTAAGAAGAAGTTAACAATATTTTTCTAAAAAATTAGTTACTTCATTTGAATATTGAATTAACCAAAGTTCAAACAATCATAGTTACCTTTAAATGAATTACCTCACAAAGTCCATTAATTACCTTTTTGACTAAAGTTCAAACAATCTTAATTACCTTTAAATGAATTACCTTTAAATGAGGTAGGATTATTAAGAAGTTAACAATATTTTTCTAAAAAAATCAGTTACTTCATTTGAATATTGAATTAGCTAAAGTTCAAACAATCTTCCTTAAAACAAAGTTCGACCATTAATTACCTTAAAAACACAAAGTCCATTAATTACCCTTTTAATCAAAGTTCAAACAATCTTAATTACCTTTAAATGAATTACCTTTAAATGAGGCAGGATTATTAATTACCTTTAAAAGAATTGCCTTTAAATGAGGTAGGATTATGAAGAAGTTAAAAATATTTTTCTAAAAAAATCAGTTACTTCATTTGAATATTGAATTAGCTAAAGTTCAAACAATCTGGAACGTGTAACGTAGGCGGCAATTGAGCAATTTAGCTCCTTTCACAATCCACGATCTAGTCAATTTAAAGGCAATTCAGGGAAGGATTGAACCGCGCACCCTACATGTCAGCGATAGTTCAGAATATAAGATTTTAGATTGACAGATGTAATATCGAGAGTTTGTATTATACCGCAAGGTTTTAGAGCAATGAAAAACGAGATATCCTAAGGACTGAGGATTGAAGTCAGACACATTAGACCAACAGTATCCTTGTAAGACTAAGACCATGTGTAGGATATTTAACCTTAATTAACTTTAAACGTATAAATCTTGTAAAAAGAATTAATAATGATTGGAAATAAATGTTTAATGTAATTACCGGGGACCCGTTCGCCCTAGCATGAAGAGAAACCATTCTCATGGAGGATAAGCGTACCTGATTTTGGTTAGAAGAACAGTTTAGAAAATTCAACATTGATAACATTTTACTTTATTATTTGATAATATCTATCAACGGTGACGGCCGAAGATAACATGACTTGGTGTAGCACCACGTCTTACTACCCGTTCGGGTACTAATTTCTCTTATGGATTAGGAATTGGTTGTGAACCAGCCTCCCCTCAGTTCACCCGACCGAGATTCGAACCTCGATCTCCCCGTCCTCAGCAGTCTAGCACGTTAGCTAACTGTCACCGAGGCGGGTTTATACTCTATTCACGGTAGGAATTAATTACCTTTAAATGAATTGCCTTTAAATGAGCTAGGATTATGAAGAAGTTAACAATATTTTTCTAAAAAATCAGTTACTTCATTTGAATATTGAATTAGTCAAAGTTCAAACAATCTTAATTACCCTTTCATTAATTCTTTAACAAGATTCGTACATTTAAAAAAGTTAATTACATTAAATATTTATTTCCTATGGATGCATAGAACTTTCATCTACGATATCTAAACATTATATCTTCCGTTATTCTCACTAGACTATTATTTACCATCATCTCCATCAAAGTTTAAAGACTTTGCTTAGTTAATATTAATTACCTTAAAAACAAAGTCCATTAATTAACTTTTTAACCAAAGTTCAAACAATCTTAATAACCTTTAAATGAGGCGGGATTATGAAGAAGTTAACAATATTTTTCTAAAAATCAGTTACTTCATTTGAATATTGAATTAACCAAAGTTTAAACAATCTTAATTAGCATTAATAGCGTGAAGAGACAAGAGAGAGAGAGAGGGATTGAAACCTGATCCTATAGGTTCGAGGAACAATTCTTTTAAACTCATTTAACCTCTAAACAATTCAATGAATATTGATATAGATTAGGATTGAAGTCAGACCATCAGGGTTTGAGAGAGAGGGATTGAAACCCGATCCCTCATGGTTCGAGCTCGTCAGCACAGAGGATTGAGGTCAGACCATCAGGATGTTTGGTAATCATCTTGAGCAGGACTAAGGATTGAAAACATACAGAAGATATTTAACCTTTTTACCAGGAGTGAGGATTGAAGTCAGACCGACAGGGATGTTTGGCAATCATCTTGAGCAGGACTAAGGATTGAAAACATACAGAAGATATTTAACCTTTTTACCAGGAGTGAGGATTGAAGTCAGACCACAGGATGTTTGGCAATCATCTTGAGCAGGACTAAGGATTGAAAACATACAGAAGATATTTAACCTTTTTACCAGGAGTGAGGATTGAAGTCAACCATCAGGGATTTTGGCAATTCATCTTGAGCAGGACTAAGGATTGAAAATATACAGAAGATATTTAACCTTTTTACCAGGAGTGAGGATTGAAGTCAGACCATCAGGATGTTTGGCAATCATCTTGAGCAGGACTAAGGATTGAAAACATACAGAAGATATTTAACCTTTTTACCAGGAGTGAGGATTGAAGTCAGACCATCAGGGATGTTTGGTAATCGTCTTGAGCAGGATAAAGGATTGAAAATATACAGAAGATATTTAACCTTTTTACCATGAATGAGGATTGAGGTCAGACAATCAGGATGCTTGGTAATAATCTTGAGCAGGACTAACGGATTGAAAACATACAGAAGATATTTAACCTTTTTACCAGGAGTGAGGATTGAAGTCATACCATCAGGATGTTTGGCAACCATCTTGAGCAGGCCTAAGGATTGAAAACATACAGAAGATATTTAACCTTTTTACCAGGAGTGAGGATTGAAGTCAGACCATCAGGGATGATTGGGTAATCGTCTTGAGCAGGATAAAGGATTGAAAACATACAGAAGATATTTAACCTTTTTACCAGGAGTGAGGATTGAAGTCAGACCAACAGGGATGTTTGGCAAGCATCTTGAGCAGGACTATGGATTGAAAACATACAGAAGATATTTAACCTTTTTACCATGAGTGAGGATTGAGGTCAGACCATCAGGATGTTTGGTAATCATCTTGAGCAGGACAAAGGATTGAAAACATACAGAAGATATTTAACCGTTTTACCAGGAGTGAGGATTGAAGTCAGACCATCAGGGATGTTTGGTAATCATCTTGAGCAGGACAAAGGATTGAAAACATACAGAAGATATTTAACCTTTTTACCAGGAGTGAGGATTGAAGTCAGACTCAGCATGTTTGGCAATCATCTTGAGTAGGACTAAGGATTGTGAAAGTCAGATCATCAGCGTTTTGAGAGGAGAGAGAGAGAAGGGAGTGATTGAAACCTGATCCTCAAGGGTTCGAGGCTCGCCGCTACCAGCCCTACACCTCAACATACAGAAGATATTTAACCTTAATTCCAAGGATTGAAAACATACAGAAGATATTTTAACCTTAATTCCCGATCTTTGTCAGGACTGAGGATTGAGCGGAGCTGAGTTGGTCTGCATGACGAACCGCGAAACCGTGTGATGCGGTTGTAAGTAACCTGCATTTGATCGATAGTAATAGTGGTTGTAATGTGATGTATTATAGTGTTGTAATGTGATGTATGATAGTACGTAATATGAAGCATGATAGTAATGTAATATGAAGCATGATAGGTTGAATGGTAATGTATGATAGTGTTGTAATGTGATGTAATAGGTTGTAATGTATAGATATTTGTGATTATGATAGTACTGTAATGTGACGTATGATAGTGTTGTAATGTAATGTATGAAGTGTTGTAATGTGATGTATGATAGTACTGTAATATGAAGCATGATAGTACTGTAATATGAAGCATGATAGTGTTGTAATGTAATGTATGATAGTGTTGTAATGTGATGTATGATAGTATTGTAATGTGATGTATGATAGTACTGTAATGTGACGTATGATAGTGTTGTAATGTGATGTATGATAGTGTTGTAATGTGATGTATGATATGTTTAAAGTGATGTTGATAGACTTAATGTGATGTATGATAGAGTTGTAATGTGATGTATGATAGTGTTGTAATGTGATGTATGATAGTACTGTAATGTGATGTATGATAGTCGTTGTAATGTGATGTATGATAGTGTTGTAATGTGATGTATATAGTGTTGTAATGTGATGTATGATAGTACTGTAATATGAAGCATGATAGTACTGTAATATGAAGCATGATAGTACTGTAATGTATGTATGATAGTGTTGTATTGTGATGTATGATAGTGTTGTAATGTGATGTATGATGCAGTTTAATGTGATGTATGATATTGTTGTAATGTGAAGCATGATAGTGTTGTAATGTGATGTATGATAGTATGTAATGTGATTATGATAGTGTTGTAATGTGATGTATGATAGTACTGTAATGTGATGTATGATAGTGTTGTAATGTGATGTATGATATGTTATAATGTGATGTATGATAGTGTTGTAATGTGATGTATGATGTGTTGTAATGTATGATAGTGTTGTAATGTGAATGTATGATAGTACTGTAATGTGATGTATGATAGTACTGTAATTTTGATGTATGATATGTTGTGTAAAGTGTTGTAATGTGATGTATGATAGTGTTGTAATGTGATGTATGAAGTGTTGTAATGTGATGTATGATAGTATGTAACTGATGTATGATAGTGTTGTAATGTGATGTATGATAGTGTTGTAATGTGAAGCATGATAATGTTGTTATTATGATAGTGTTGTAATGTGATGTATGATAGTTTTGGGTAATGTGATGTATGATAGTGTTGTAATGTGATGTATGATAGTACTGTAATGTGATGTATGATAGTATGATGGGTTGTAATGTGATGTATGATAGTGTTGTATGTGATGATTATAGTGTTGTATGTATGTATGATAGTACTGTAATATGAAACATGAGTACTGTAATATGAAGCATGATAGTACTGTAATGTAGTATGATAGTGTGATTGTATGTATATGAGTGTGTAATTGAGTTATTTATGCCAGTTTAATGTGATGTATGAATGTGTTAATGTGAAGCATGATAGTGTTGAATGATAGTATGAAGTATTGTAATGTGATGTATGATAGTGTTTAATGTGAGTATGAAGTCTGTAATGTGATGTATGATAGGTTGTAATGTGATGTATGATATTGTTATAATGTGATGTATGTAGTGTTGTAAGTGGTTGATAGTGTTGTAAGTATGATAGTGTTAATTGATGTAGAAGTACTGTAATGTGATGTATATATACTGTAATGTATGTATGATATTGTTGTAAAGTGTTGTATGTGATGTATGATGTGTTGTAATGTGATGTAAAGTGTTGTAATGTGATGATGATAGTACTGTATCTATGTATGATAGTGTTGTAATGTGATGATGAAGTGTTGAATGTGAGATAAGTTGTTGTAATGTGTGTAATTGTGTATGATAGTGTTGTAATGTGATGTAATAGTGTTGTAATGTGATGTATGATAGTACTGTAATGTGATGTATGATAGTGTGTAATGTGATGTATGTATGTAGTATGTTGTATGATAGGTTATGTAATGTTGATAGTGTGAATGTATGTATGTAGTGTTTAATGTGATGTATGAAAGCATTTAATGTGATGTTGATAATGTTGTAATGTGATGTATTATAGTGTTGTAATGTGATGTATGATAGTGTTGTAATGTGATGTATGATATTGTTGTAATGTGATGTATGATAGTGTTGTAATGTGATGTTATGATAGTGTTGTAATGTGATGTATGATAGTGTTGTAATGTGATGTATGATAGTGTTGTAATGTAATGTATGATAGTACTGTAATGTGATGTATGATAGTGTTGTAATGTGATGTTGATAGTGTTGTAATGTGATGTATGATAGTACTGTAATGTGACGTATGATAGTGTTGTAATGTGTTGTATGATAGCGCCGGATCTCAGAGGTAATTAAGATTGTTTGAACTTTGCCTAATTCAATATTAAAATGAAGTAACTGATTTTTTAGAAAAATATTGTTAACTTCTTCATAATCCTACCTCATTTAAAGGTAATTAATAATCCAGCCTCATTTAAAGGTAATTAAGATTGTTTGAACTTTCCCAATCTTTGCTAGGACTGACCATCAGGGTTTGAGAGAGAATATACTCTGTACTATTTATTTAGGGGAGGATAATACTTATCATATCCCAAGGACTGAGGGTTCGAGGTCCATAAGCTGCCCTCCCAAACCCTACCACATCACGCCGATGAAAGAGGGAGAAAAAAACTCGCTGGCTCGTCGGGAGAGAGAACACTCAACCCTGCCTCCTCACCTCTGAGAGAGAGAGAGGGAGAACCCTAACTCATCACCTCTCTGTCATCCGCGTGCTAGATAACGCGCTCCAACCCTCCTACACAACATGTTCTCGTATACCGCAAGAAAAAAACATCCCCCAGGTGCTCCACACCCCCTCACCCCACTCCCTCACATCTCTCTGCCGCCATCGAGTACTCCAACCCTTCTCATCCCCCCTCCCACCATCCGATTATGCAAATGAGTCACAGAATACCGCACCAAAAAAATATAAGTCTCCCCATCACAACTCTCAGTCATCCCCCCACCTCCCCACCACCCTCGTGTCGCAGAAAGCCGCACCAAAAAAATATAAGTCTCCGCCTCCACCCCTCACATCTCTCTGCCTCCATCGAGTGCTCCAACCCTTCGCATCTCCTCCCCCTCCCCCCTCCCACCATCCGATTATGCAAATGAGTCACAGAATACCGTACCAAAAAAATAGTCTCCCCATCACATCTCTCAGTCATCCCCCCACCTCCCCACCTCACATCAACATATCTATCGTCACATCTCAGGAACCCTACAACTCTTCAAAATTATGTAAATGAGTGTCCCCGTATCTGCATTTCTCCCTTACTCCCATCGTAATTTTATCTGGCCCAAATGTTTGCTTCAAATGATTTAAAAAACGAACTTGGGAAATAATATTAAATAAAAACTTTTAAATCTGGTATATGCGTTACGGATAGAGTATTTAACTATACATGTGGAACCAATTCATCCCATGGTAAACAAAATATATTACTCTCTTCTAAAATTAATTGTTTGTGTAAATAATTTATTTTCAACGTGTTATAATTTTATCTTTCAAAAAAAGATGTAATTGAAAAGGAATTAAATATATTTATGTGAATGTACAACTCTTATAATTTCAAGTCCAGTCAAATTAGTGGATAAAAATGGCAATTAAGACATGTGGATTGAATTGGGAGCTTTTGAATTTGTGTGTCAGTTTTCTACTAACAAGATATTCATCTAAGAGTCCGTAGCATGTTAGCACTTTAAGAGAGAACTTGTGAAAGCAGATCCCAAGCACATATTATAAAACATACATACATGTCTAACCACGCCCTTTCCTTACAGGGTAGGCAATAATCTGTACATATATCTTTTAAAAAACTCCATATTTAATCCATTCTCACTAACTTTCTCCACACTTCCCTGTCCTTGCATACTACCTTCACTTCACAACATCCATACACTGATTCACAAAGCTCTTATATTCTTAAGACTCTTAATATTTCTCTTTTCCACACATTCATTTACAAGATTTGACCACGTCTTATGCGTCCTTCCCCTTCCTTTTGAACCATACACTTTACCTTAATATATTTTATTCATCCTTCGATCCACATTCGTCCTCTCAAGATGCCCAAACCAACGTAAGATACTTCATTCTCATTGACCTCTTGGATTCTCTTTCAAACCAAACTCTTTCAGCACTGCCCATACGAGTTTTTCCAAATATATTTCTGAGGTAGCTCATTCAAACAGCAGTCACCCTGCTATTGTGTTTCTCCTGACAAACACACAATTCCCATCCATAGACAAATGTTAGCGATAACATACTTTTATAAACTGCCATATTTGCCTCTTTAACACATCATCCTGTGCATTTTTCCACATGATTCAACACACCTCCTGAATAATTCATCACCATCTTGTCATTTCAGCCTTATTACCATTTTTCGTCACCCGCTTTGATTATGGTGATCGTATTCACATACCCTCTGATCTGGATCGGTGTCTAAAAGCTCGTTTAGTTTCTTGATACCCCAGGAGGTTGTTTCGAGGGAATTACCGATAAAAGGGTGGTCTCGTGATTACGTGGTACTAGAAGATGGTCGGAGAGTTACCGTGGTGACCGACAGGAAGGATGTTTGGCGAGTTACCGTGTGAACCGGATCGAAGGGTGGTTCGGGAGTTACGGGTGAACCGGTAGGAAGGATGGTTCGGCGAGTTACCGTGGTGAACCGGACAGGAATGGTGGTTTCGGCGAGTTACAGGGTGAACCGGATAGGAAGGATGGTTCGGCGAGTTACCACGGTGAACCGGATAGGAAGGATGGTTCGGCGAGTTACCACGGTGAACCGGATAGGAAGGTGGTTCGGCGAGTTACAGCGGTGAACCGGTAGGAAGGATGGTTCGGCGTAGTTACCAGTGTGAACCGGAAGGAATGGTGGTTCGGCGAGTTACCGCGGTGAACCGGATAGGAAGGTGGTTCGGCGAGTTACACGGTGAACCGGTAGGAAGGATGTTCGGCAGTTACCGGGGAACTGGATAGGAAGGTGGTTCGGCTGAGTTACCGCGGTGAACCGGATAGGAAGGATGGTTCGGCAGTTACGCGGCAGCTGAATACGAATTCGAGTAACACCCCGTAACATAGAAGGATGTTATGTGGCAGCTGAATGACGAAGAAACCACAAGTTTACGATGTTTATCTCGATGGGTTGTGACCCAGCGTGGAGCTGTGTTCCCGGTGACTGATGCCAGCCACGCCTTTCGGCTGTTGCCCGACGCAGAACATCTGCCTTGACAGTTATGCCAAGCCAGGTTGTCTGTGAAAGGGCTGATTTGTTGTTTGAGTACCGAGTCATTGTCACGACTCTTAGCGGTTTATCAGCTCCTTTTATCCCCCCCCCCCCAGATAGGTGGTTTGGGAGCGCTCGGCTTGCCACCGAGCGGCCACGAAGCAAGGGAGGGGAATGTTGGCTAGTGACTTTGAACATAGAAGGGGGGAAAGGGGGAGAGCATGACTGGCTGCTTTGGGAATGCAAGAGCGTTACATTGAGAAATAAGGAGTAGAGGGGTGGTAACAATCCCCCCATACTCGTGAAAGAGCTCTTGCATCCACTTCCTGATGGCTACAATACTTAATAGCTACTTAATGACTAAGTACAAAGGTGATAAAGATACACGAGATACATTCATGATGTCTTGTTATTGTTCCCAGAGTTCAAACTATAATGGAATACCTTATCACAGAACTTTGAGTTAACCGTTAATCTTATTTACAAACTTATCGGTGCGTGAGAAAAAAAAATTATAATGAACCGTCACTGATGTTGATTACCCGACGCACTCTGTGGGAATAACCACCTAATATTAATTATTAACTTTATTTACACTTATGGCGGACAATGTTGCCCCACATGTCACTACACTTTGTCCCCGGAACCAGGTGTGGGTCGGGGCCGAAGGACTCTGTAAGGAGGGTCCGGTCGATGGTCTGTATAGGAGGCTGGTGGTTTAGTAGGCGTGAATTCTGGGAGTTCTTCCGTGGTAGCTCTTGGCTTCGGGGTGGGCCGTGGCTGCCCATGATGTACCTTTCTTCGTTTACCATCTGGGTGGGTTACCCAGTATACCGCCCCTATTCTTTCTTCAACCATGAATGGTCCATCCCATTTGGGGGCGAAGCCGGCGTGGAATCCTTCAACAGCATTGGAGAGGTGCTGGGTTATTACCAGGACGTGGTCAAGACGATTGAACTTTGTGGATTTCCTTTTAGGCTCTTGCGTGTACCGTTGTTGATAATGTTTCTGGTGAATTCTTGCTTTTTCTTGTCGCTGCTGTGCATTATTGATAGGATCATCTAGTGCACGGGGATCTTTGAGGCCATATTGGTGATCTATGTTGGAGAATCTCCATTCCCCAGGTCGGCGTAGGTTATGCCCATACAAGAACTGACTCGGCGTCATACCTGTCACCTCATTTCCTCTACAGCGTAGAGTGAACAAGATTTGGGAAAGGTGAAGGTCCCACTCCCGGTGATTCTCGGAGATGCGTAATCTGATACCTTTCTTCAGCTCTTGATTTCCCCTCTCAGTCGGGTTGGCCTGGGGGTGATACACTGTTGTGGTCCAGGGCTCTGAATCCCAGCGTTGGCAGGCGCTGGTCCAGGAGCGGCTATGAAACTGTCTTCCGTTGTCTGACAGTATCACTTTTGGGTATCCCCATCATGGAAATACTTGTTGCTCGAGGGTCCGTATCAATGCTGGAGCTTCAGATGAGGCAAGGGGGTATGCTTCTGTCCAGTGAGAGAATAGGTCAGTTAGGACAAGAATGAACCTTTTTTCCTCGGCCAGTGCGCGGGTAAGGCCCCATGAGATCGAGAGCGACGGCTTCCCAAGGTTCACGTGGTTGTCGAGGTCGGAGTGGCTCTTTTTCCTGTGGTGGCCCAACTTTCCTGCAAGCGCACATTAAGCAGTTTTTAACATATGCGTTTACGTCCCGACCAATCCCCGTCCAGCTATAGCCTTGTAAGATGGCTCTGCATGTTTCTTCTCCTCCTGGGGTCCAGCTAAGGGGTGGTCGTGATATTGGAAAAGTACCCACGGTTGGAGGTCTCGTGGAACTAGTAGCCTCCAAGGTTCTTCGTTATTAGTTCGGCGAAGGACTTGCGTGTCCTTAACACGGTGGGAGTACAGGAAATTTACGTCCTTTGAGTCAGTGGGTCGAGCTCCTGCTAGGTTCTCCCATCGTCTAAGTATTTTCAGGCATTCTTCATCTTGTTGTTGCCTTTCCACAACCTCCTTGTATAAGGGCTCATGGTTGGCCTCAAGGTTTTGAAGAGACAAAGGTTCTACAAACTCGGGCTGCTTTCCTCCAGGGGTATCATCCGTTCCCAGTCGTTATTGGCTGGTCCAGCGAGTTCTGGATCTGGATGGCGTGACAGAGCGTCGGGAAGCTGGTTCTCTCGTCCTGGACAGTGTTCTACCGTGAAACAGAATTCTTGTAGCAGGAGAGCCCATCGGGTGAGCTTGGTTCGTAGGTCCCTCATTGAACTAAGCCAAGTTAAGGCTCGGTTATCTGTACGCATGGTAAAGGAGCGGCCTTCTAAATAGTGATGGTACCTCTTGATTGCCCACACCACAGCAAGACACTCCTGCTCGTTGCTGTGGTAACGTTGTTCTGTTGGAGTGAGTTTTGCGCTGGCATGGCTGATAATATGGGGACCAACACCAAGGTTGTCCTGGTATAAGACGGCTCCAAGTCCCGTACCACTGGCGTCTGTCTGGAGGATGAAAGGTTGACCTGGTTTTGGTCTCTTCAGAGGTTGTAGGGGTTGAAACTCTGACTTGAGATTTTGGAAGGCTTCTTCGAGGTCTATGGACCATTTCCAGGGGTGTTGGCCTTCAGTAGGTTGGTCAGGGGTGTCGTAAGTTCGGCCATCTTAGGTAAAAACTCCCGGAGCCAATTGCAGAGACCAAGAAACTGTCTTAGTTGCTGGCGGTTCTTATGGGTGAGGGCGTGCGTAATAGCCGTGATGGCTTGCGGTTGCAGTTCGTTTCCATCGGCAGTTACCAGATGTCCCAAATACTCAATGGTAGTCTTCCCGAAGTGGCACTTGTGTAGGGAGCAGGTGAGCCCATGTAGATTGAAGTGTTCCAGGAACTTTGATAGGTGACTCAGATGTTCATCCCATGTGCGTGAGTAAATGATGACGTCATCCAAGTAGGTGAAGCAAAATTCCCCTATGTACCCACGCAGGACCTCTTGGTTCATGAGTCTTTGGAAGGTTCTGGGGCGTTTTTTGGCCCAAATGGCATGACGGTAAACTGTAGGGCTTATTGTTCAGGTGTGGTGAAGGCTGTGAGAGGTTTGACGTTGGGATGTAGGGGCACTTGCCAGTACCCTGACTTCATGTCTAAGGTTGAGAATATCTGGGCGTCTCCAATGTCTCGTAAAGTGTCATGGAGGTTCACTGAGGGCTGTGGGGCGTCAACGGTGGCCTCATTGATTCTCCTGTAGTCAATACAGAAGCGTGGCGTCTTGTCCTTTTTCTCTACAATGACAATCGGGAAGCTATATTCGGACCGGCTGGGTACCACGATGCCTCTCGCTTTCATTTCTTGGATTTGTTACTTGATGATGGCACAATTTGGGGCAGAATGACGGTACGGCTTGACGAAGATCCGCTCGTTTGTCTTTAAGGTGATGTTATGGGTTGCACTCTGGGTTCTACGGAGAGGACCCTGGGTTGAGAAGATGGCTCGGTGATCGTTGAGGATGGCTAGTAGTCTTTCAGCATATGGAGTGGTGACGTCATTTTGGACATTCGATAGGGCGATGGTGGGGTCTCGTCGTCTGGCCGTGCTGTCCAGCATAGCGTGCGTGGTTCGTTTACTCCAAGGTGTAGGCTTTGAAACTCGTAGTCCAGTACGCATTTCTTCTCAGCTAGCCATGGTTGTCCAAGGATCAAGGGTTCCCTGAGGTTAGGGGCGACCAGACAGTTGACTGAAATGGGTAAAGATTGGATGGTGAGAGTGAGGCGTACTTCACCGTCAATGGGGAGGGTGCTTCCTTCCTTTGCTAAGTATACTGGCGTTGGAAAGGGGGATAACGGGGTATGACCCTGGGTTGGGAGATAGTTGGATTGCAGGAAATTGGCGGCGGCTGCAGTTTCGCTGAGGGCTAATAGAGTACCAGATGTGGTTTCTACCAGTATCCTAGGTAGCGGGGCTGGAGATTGGTAAGTGATCACCGAGATGATCGTTGGGGCCCCTGGTTCTGACCCGTTGGGGGTGGGACGTGGTTCCCCTCCGGTCGATCGTTTCCCTGGTGGCTTCTCTCTTGTCCGCGGCACCGTAAGACTGGACAATCTCGATGGAAGTGGTATTTGGGGCAGTGGTGGCATCTTGGTGAATGGAAGCCCTCTCTGGAGGGTTCCGGTTCATTCTTGAAAGAGGTGGGGGTGCTTTCGGTTTTGGGTGATCCTTCTCAATTGCTATGGCTCTGTCCACAAGTTCTTCGATACTGGTTGGAGGTGGAGCGCGCAGGAACGATCTGATCCCTGGTTTGATTAGCTCGATGAGTAATGGTATCACCTCAGAAGGTGAAGATGCTGGCAGGAGTCTCTGGTAAAGTTGAACCTTCTGGCGGATGAACTTCTCCACGGATTCGTTGGGATCTGGGCCTTTCCATAGAGTTCTGTGTGGAGGGAGGCCAAGGTCGCTGGATTGGCAAATCGTGAGGTGAGTCGAGCCTGGAACTGTTCCCAAGTGCTGATGAATTCGCCAAACTGTTCCCACCAATGGGTGGCTTCTGATTTAAGTTGGTGACGGACTATAGGTATCCAACTTTGAATTAGTGTATGAGTCACCTCTAACAAGGTGGCACAGTCATGGGCGAAGCCGGTGGGATCTTATGGCCTCTTCCATGGAATTCGGGCAGTGAGGGTGGGTAACCAATTGTTTGGTTGGAGGGGATTTGGTGAGAATGCGTATGTCGGACGTTGGTGTTTGTACTGGAGCTGGGTGGAGGTTTGATTCGGCAAGGAGGTCAGCGGAAGGTGAGGCCGGTGAGGTCACGTGGTTCATCGGCCCATCCCAAGCAGGAATAATGGTAAATGAGAGTGCAGCTCTCACAGATAATATCATTGCGGCTGTCTCCAGAACAATTTGTTGCGGCACAGGGTGGAGATGGTAGCTGGGCTCGGCATGGCATGCAGATGTACTCCAGTCCTGTTGTATCTCTTGCTTCATCCGCCCATCCCAGGCAGATATGATGGTACGGTTTCTGGAATCTGTCACAATTTATGTAGTGGCGGTCCCCTCCTGGGGTGAATGAAGTGACAGCACACTTTTGGCTTCGTGTGAGTACCATCTTGAGTGTAAGATTTGGGCGCCACCGGGTGTTTATTCACTCCCGGAAGTTTGGTGTAGCGGGGCGTGGTCTCGGGGTTGTCCGAAGAACGTCTGTTCTTCCACTAGCTGAGTAGTTGGCTCCACGTTGGCTGCACCAAAGAATGTCGTCAACCCCGCTATGATTATTGGTGGTCGTAGTTCTCACGTACCCTCCGGATCTGGATGCGGTGTCTAGAAGAGCTCGGATAGTTTCTTGATGACCCCAGGGGCTTGTTTCGCGGGAACTAACCAGATATAAAGGGTGGTTTGGCGAGTTACCACGTTGAACTGGATAGGAAGGATGGTTCGGCGAGTTACCGCGGTGAACCGAATAGGAAGGGTGGTTTGGCGAGTTACCGCGGTGAACCGGATAGGAATGGTGGTTTGGCGAGTAACCGCGGGGAACCGGATACGAAGGGTGGTTCAGCGAGTTAACACGGTGAACCGGATAGGAAGGGTGGTTCGGCGAGTTACCGCGGTGAACTGGCTAGGAAGGATGATTATGGGGGGCAGCTGAATGACGAAGAAACACCCACAAACTGTTGACGATGGTTTATTACTCGAAGGTTGTGACCCAGCGTGGAGCTTTGTTCCCGGTGACTGATGCCAGCCAGTGGTCTGTCAGCTCCTTTTATCCCCCCCAGATAGGTGGTTCGGGAGCGCTCGGTTTGCCACCAAGCGACCACGAAGCAAGGGAGGGGAATGTTGGCTAGCGACATTGAACATAGAAGGGAGGGGAGAGGGGTAGAGCATGACTGGTCGCTTTGTGAATGCAAGAGCGTTACATTGAGAAATAAGGAGTAGAGGGGTGGTAACACATTTTTACAGAACATTCTGCCCAGATACACTTGTTGTAACAGTTTTCCATTCATACGAAACTGTCAATCAATTCCTCATCTATCCTTACTAAAAAATATCACTTAGTTTTGGAGGAATTTATACGAAGATCTATTTGCCTGTCACCACATTCAAATTATTTAATGATTCTGCAAGTCACTTTCATTTTCAACCACTAATACGGCATCATTTACTTATAATAGCACTCTAACGTTTACATTGTCCATTTGTACACTAACCACGTCCTCATAAGCATCCCTCATACACTTATCTATGAATACATTAAACAACCATAGAGACATAACACAAATTTGTATAACACCCTGTTCAATGTCAAACCATTCGCTCAACGTTCCATCACCACTAACGTACGATTTACTTCCATCATGCATCACCATAATTGCCTTTACTAACCATACTTCCACACCATACTTTCTCAGAACATACTCCTATTCACCCAATCGTACGCTTTATCCAGATCAGCGAATGCACAATACACTTTCTTCTTTACTGCCAAATATATTTCTCAATCACTTGCTGCAACGCAAATATTTGTTCCATGCAACCTTTACCAGACATGAAACCAAATTGCACAACCCAAATCTTGGCCACTATTTTTAAACACACCCTCTAATTTAGAACTCTCCTGTAAACTTTGCTTGTAATACTTAACAAACAAATAGCACTCTAATTCCCTCATTCACTCATACTACCTTTGTACAAAATACTAATGACAGAATTATTCTGGTCTTAGGAACATTCGAAATTCCCGCTCACACAATGAAAAACTTACAAAAACTGGCAAGTAATACCAGACCCCACATTAAAGCATTTCACTTGTGATTCAACCTACGCCCTTACTTACCCTTGGCATTCTTTAATACTTTCATAGCTTTTAACATCACATCATCGTTAAATATTTCACTAATAACATTTTCCTTATTTTCTGCTACTTTCTCCCTAAGTTTTCGCCATTAAATTGCTCTTAAAAGCAATTAAAATTAATTTTGTCAAGAAATGAGTTTAAAAAAATCCTATGTATGAGTCCCCTTAGTGTGAATAAGACAAGTATAATCATTTTATGTCTTGACACCTCAAATATAATCAACTCAAGTACGATAATCTCTCAATCATCTCAAGTCTTGTCACCAAAAGTATGATCAACTCAAGTACAATCATCTCAAGTATGATCATCTCAAGTCTTGTCACCTCATGTATTGTCCCCTCATGTCTTGTCACCTCAAGGATGATGAACTCAAATATGATCATTTCAAGTATGATCATACTTTAATATAGTCTATTCCTCTCAAGTCAAGTCTGATCAACTCAAGTCTGATTATCTTCTAACTAACTGTAGTCTATTCCTCTCAAGTTTGATCATCTTTTAAATAACTATAATCTATTACTCTCAATTCTGATAATCTCAAGTATGATCATCTTCTAACTAACTGTATTATATTCCTTTCAAGTCTTATCATACTTGAGATGATCATATCAAGTATGATCAACTCGAGTATGGTCCACATGAGTCTGGTGTAACCCATAAGATACTTACCCAAGGTAAACGAGGAACCATTCAAGGTGAGAGCTATATCTTGTTTGATTTTACTATTGTGAAACTTATAAGTAAATGATAGTCTACTAAATCATATAAACTATTTTAAGATGAGAATCGTTGATAGAACCAAGTTCAATAGATCACGTCACCACTAACCCCGTTTAGTCCATAGTGATAATATTCTTGCTCCATGATGAGAGACGTTACGTGGTAGAGAGTATCACGATGATTGGAGCAAGAGACTAGAAACCTGTTGGATCAAATGATGGCAGAGGCGTGCTCGTTCCGAGATTGAAAGTCAGCATAGTCCTCGTATAATATATAGAGTGAATCTTGATCGAAAACCGAGTCTTAAGATGATGTTTTGTTGTCATACAGAAAAGGTGGTAGTACACCCATTGGTACTGATTTTTAACAAAGCAGTTCCAAAAGTACTTCATTTTGCGTTTAGAGGAAATCATATTTGAATCAAATGGTGCTAGCACAAGGAACATCAATCACTCTTGAGCTACTGTTAAACAAATAGTGCTAGCACAAAGAACATCAATCACTCTTGAGTTACTGTTAAACAAATAGCACATATTTACATTTAATTATGTTTCTGTACGAACATAGTTGTTTTCTTGATATTAATTGATATTACAATCGACAAAGAAACTTATGTTATTTTAGGTATAATTTGACTTGATAATACCAAAAGTTAATTTTAAATAGTAAAAAAAGTTAGTTTTAAAAAATGGAGTTGTGTTTCGACAATCTTTTCTCTATTTATATTTCTCTTCTATCCTCTTTATAATTTTTGGTAACATATGGAAAATGGCACATGGCAGACCATATTAAAAATAACCACATTTATGAATATTTTTTTTCCTCCTCTTTCCTTTTTCTTTAAAATATATGGTCACCAATATGGATATAGGACTGCGCATGAGAATGTTTGTGATGTACAATTATTTTTTTAATCAAATTTTGGGTCTGATTAATTTTCAAATATATAAACGTATATAAACACAATTTACATTCAAAATCATAACATTGGTGAAAAATATCTAAATTTAAGATGCAATGTAAGCACGTTAACAATGGTTCTTTTACGTGAAAGCATTGTTGACCCTAAAAGTGATAGTTTAAATTCATTATCAAATAAACAAAACAAAATAAATCTAATCTATACGCAAACCTATAAAATAACTCAAAAAAATACCTAAATTTAAGAAGAAAATGTAGTCCACTAGAAATTCTATCTTAGTCTGAGGCATTGTTGCAGTAAATAATTAAGAACCTAAGCATTATTTACTATTAGACTCTATTCACCACATTTCATTGTAAATCGTCGTTTGTTTACTTATAGCTAAACGCTACGCATGAATATATCAAACGACACAAGACAGTCCACTTTAGTGTAGAGTAGAAGGTGAAATGACAGTTCTGGCTTACTTTCACCCATAAGGTTTAACATTGATCCTCATCGCACCCCGTGAAATGATCCTCACCGCACCCCGTGTAAGGTGAATTACTTTCTCCAGGATCTCCGATGTTAGTATCTCCTGGTGGTGAGTCTTGGGAACGCAGTCACTCAGATTTTTGACGTTTGGATGTGTGGGACCGGTGGTGGTGTGTGTGTTGTGTAGTTGGTTAAATAGAGCGACCATGGTGACTAGATAACTTTGCTATGTAGTTTATTCCTTTGGGTCACGGAACGATGGAGCATGAGGAGTAAATGTGAGATAAATATTGTTGGTGGGTAGATACATTTAATTTACAATATCCGTCCCACTCTCGGCTATATATTTCTTATCGTGTCTGAAATTATGTTTTTGGTAGCTTAGATCAGGCTTTCTCAGTCCCACGTCCCAGTGTAAGGAGGATCACTTTCTCCCTAGTAGCTAGTAGGCCCTTGTAAATCACTCTCTGATAGGTCGGATTTGGTCACGTGACCACGCCTCCTGGCTCTGTGATTGGCTGATACCCTCCTTCCCCCACCCCTCCTTCCCCTGCCCTACTTTCTTATGATTGGCTGTTGGTTTTCCCCCTCCCCTACAAACCCCGGACATGTTGGTTCTTGCTGATTAATTATTAATTATTGTTAATTAATTGGTAGGATAGAGGTGTTGGAGATTTTATTTATTGCAGGCATACACCGGACATGTTGGTTGTTAATTAATTAATTGGTAGGGAGTTTTAGGGCGTTGTGGCATGCGTGTATTAGGGAGTACGTGAGACACTGGTTGAGATCCTTCTCTAACAGCTGGCGGTTGCACACTGTGAGCCCCCGCCCGGATATGTTGGTTCTTGCTGATTTATTATTAATTATTGTTAGGCGTTGAAGCATAGAGCCACCAGGGCCTCGCGCTCCACGATTTTAGTCTTTCTCCCCCCGCTGTCCACTAGCAAATGACGCAAGCATCTCCAGCAGGGGACACGCCACCTTCTGCAGCCTTTCACTTTCCTGAGCACGGGAATTCTCCTTCCCCACCCCTCCCCCCAGAGCCGGGGTTGTTCATCCTGGGTTTCTCCCTCCCCTTCCCCGGTCATTACCTTCTGGTGGGCTGATGAACCAGGCATTAACCTCCACTCACCTTGAGGAGTCATTGCGTTTCTCAAAATAGACACATGGTCTCAGCAAGACAGCTCGACAAACTCCCGTTAATCGGATGTTTCGCTTTTACATCCCATCAAAGTGGTCATGTTCAGGCTCCAGCGCCCGAGTCTATGACAGCTCTCTCATAAACATCCTACTTGTTGGTACTGGAGGGAGAGTGGAAAATCATCCTTGAACCACTAACGCTCGCCTCAAAAAATAGTTGTGTGTTCCTGTATAGTCCAATTTTAATAGGAATAGCCTCATCTTAAACATAGAAAAGTTACCATATCTACTCTCACATATTTATACGGTGTAATAATCAAGCAGGTTGCGTTCGTCCATTTTGCACCACCGTTTGCTAAACCAAACTTATTCATTCGGAGCCATGGCTGTACATGCAACCAGTTGTGTACAGCAATTGCTGTTTACCAGTATACACGTAGAAACATATAAAATATATAAATTTATAGATATTGAAATAAAACTATAGTTTGTAAGTCGTGTGATGCTACCCGCGTTTAAAGTGAAAACATCCGTTTTATTTTTCAGGCCAATTATAACAGAATAAATAATAAAGTGGACGTGTTCCAATTGGCCCTTTTAAAAAACTGACTACCCGTTAGGTTCTAATAACAAATTATTATCTACATGTATGTTCATGATCAATGCTCAACTGGCCCCTTTTAAAATATTTTATTTCAGACTAGATAGCTGTTTCCCGCGGCTTTGCTCGCAAATAAGAAAATATACATATGTATTTACAGATTAATTTAAAATATTACGTTACGTTGATGACCATAACTTGACCTCAGATCAAAAATAATGTAAGTCCGATACAAACTTTCACCCCCTTTTTCATTCCTTATTAAATAAAATTTCCAAAATTCCTGAAACACGTATTTATTTGTTTTACGTCAATAACCGAAATACAAAATTTTGTTTATGTAACTTTCAAAATGACGGACTTTCATACATATTTTCATACATATTATCATCCCCTATTTTGACCCCTTTGGGGTGGAATTTTCTAAAATCCTTTCTTAGTGGGTGCCTACATAACAAAATGAATATACAGTCCGAATTTCATGCTTGTAGCCTTGATAGTTTGCGCTCGGCGATGATGAATCAGTCAGTCAGTCAGTAAGTCAGCCAGGACATGTTATTTTATAAGTATAGATAAATAATGTAAAAGAACAATGAGTTTCTAATATTTATAATAAACGGTGTGTAAAAAGCTAAAGACCACCGAGTAAGTCACAAGAGTAAGTTACAACCACCCTGTGTTCCGCCAACTGTATACCCTGCAGGGAATTGATTCCAACATAGCCCCTTAAACGGCAAGTCCAGATACGCAAATAGTCAAAGTGATTATTCATGCTTACACAGGAATCGAAATCGGGTCCGGCATTTGCGCGGAGGGAGTGTAGAAAAGCACCTAATAATTTTAAAGAATATTTACCAGTATACACGTAGAAATATATAAAATATATAAATTTATAGATATTGAAATATTTATAGTTTGTAAGTCATGTGCTGCTACCCACGTTTAAAGTGAAAACAGCCGTTTTATTCTTCAGGCCAATTATAACAGAAAAAGGGTGGAGAGGTCAGGACTTGAAATCCGGTTGGACGCACTGAGGTTTATTTTTAGCTTCACACGTAATGTAGGTTCATTTAATATTATTTCTTCCTGACTTACATAGGACCTTGCGGGACGGGCAACGACTGCCTCAATGCACCCAGCATTTGCGAGAGTGAGAAAAAAGCCCATTTGGTACCCGCGTTTGCTATTCATTCATATTCAGAATTTATCTAAAAGTATTATAAACACCGTGATTTTTTCCTAGATATTTTACTTATAAGCTTATATAAAAGTTATTATTTATGTTATCAAAATATATATAGCCGCCATGATTCTTTTCCCTGGGTATTTAACTTAGGAACATATGTAAAGGTTATACATTATTTAATAAAATGTAGTCGTCGTGATTATTCCTTATGATATTTAAAATAAATTCAAGATCCTCATAGGTGTATTCAAGCACAAGTAACGAAACGGAGCTCGTCTGGTATGATTCATTGACGAGGTTGGAGTTCGAACACTGTCCTATTAAACTGAGGATATTTCCAACTCTCCCTTCATACAAAGGCTGGTAAACTTATCCCTCCCGCCCACAAATACTTTCACTATTCCTACCTCCTTAGCCTATTTAAATTATTGTATAAGTAGTATTAATACCATTAATTAAATATAGATATGCCAGTGCTAGCATAAGATGCCGAAAAAAGTCATAATTACTAATTTTATTCGTTAGATGCCGCAGAATGAAAGTGCTTAAGAAATGAATACATATGAATATAAGTTGGGCTTATCATAATAATTAAAATGAATTTGTGTGTTTGTGCACTACTACATGAACGATGCTTTTTTTCTCTATCGTGAGTCTCGGGTTTGCTGAATAAAAACCAATAACTATTATGGGTGCCTAAAGTCCAAACTTTCTTAGTGTTTGTATTTATAATAGCTGTCTGCTATAGATTGATACAAAGAAACTTTCTCACTCGATAATGAATAAGTAAACTATAAGTTTTTTAAATGGTGCGGTGCGCAGAAAAGACTTGTTTCTCTCTCTCTATTATATATTAAAAACTCGTGTTTTATTTGATTACCCTATCCTGAATATTAAAACTTATATTGGCTATTTAGAGGCTACATATCTACAGGAAGGAATTAAGGTTTAATAAACTAGATTTACTAAGCGATACCCTTGACTCTGTGGACAGATACGCTATCCTGAGGTTGTTAAACAATACAACCACAAACTTATAGCTATAGGAATTGTTTGACTTTTAGATTAGCTTACAGATGTTGCGAGGAAAGTCTACTTAAGAGGATCCTAATATTGTTTAAGGATAGTAGGAAACCACCCTAATATTTTCCAGGGATCTGACTGCTCGTGATGTTTAAAAGTAGATCAATAGGAATGACATGTGTTACTATTTGTTTGCATCCTATACGGACTAATACAAAAAATTGAGAAATTATAAGTACCAATTTTCCTCACTAGATGGCACAGAATGAAAGTTATTATAAGTTATTATAAGTTTGACATATTATAATAATTTACCCGTAAATAACAAAATATTGAAGGATTCATACAGTAACGCGTGTGTTACCTGTACGCTATTTACCATATTTATTGATTTTATTTCTAGGTACATCATTTGGAGGTGAAATAATTGTGCACACATGTCTTGTTACTCAGACAAATATTGTTTATAATTCGATATAAGGACTTTATCGTTTTTCGTGTTACGTAAAGGATTTCGGTAAATCCTCGCATTTCCTTGCCTTACACGTCCAGATAAGTGATAGTGAATAAGTCAACCATCATTAAGATTTTATCTACTTATTCTCATAGAGCACGCTCTATAGTCAATATTTGATCTGTTGATTTTCATACAACACACTTGGTTAAAATGGTCTTCCTATGTAAGAACTGTTCAACATCTTTTACCAAGCTTACCAACCTGACGCATCATATGCGTTTACAACACGGGACTGGATTTAGAAAATGTGATGAGTGTGGACAAGTTTGAAGTCGGAGTGACAACTTACAGAGACATGTTTCCTCACATAATCGGGAGGTGAAGTCATTCGAGTGTGATAAAGGCAGTCGAATATCTATTGAGAATCTCGATAATGCAGTTTTTCAGAAGCTTTGAATGGTACACTCAAAATCATCAAGCTCTCTCCCTCGAAAGACTCGCTATTTTTACCCTTTATTAACGAAATTAAAAAGAAGTTGGAAGCAACGCTTGTCCAACAACTTAATTCAATGGGTAATCTTAAATGGTATACATCTGCCTGTGTATAGTACTCTCGTGTTGGTGAGGAGGGAGATGAAACAATCACCCCGTACTTTTGCAGTAAGTGTATGGTCACTCTAAGTCCTGATGAATTAAAATCACAGATTGAGGATGCATGCACTTACATGATTGAAGCAGCTTCTTTTTTCCACCATAAAGGAAGTGGTTGGTCTGAGGACCGTGTGAAATACTTAGAGCTTAATCTAGCTAAATATGTTCCTTTGGCTGTTTTCAGTTATATTCCATTACCACAAGAGTTGATAAATAAGCATGCTCTAATTAATATAAGAAATGCTGATAGTAAATGTTTTCTTTGGTCTGTGCTAGCATTTCTATACCCAGCTGACAAGAATGTTAATAGAGTGAGTAAGTATATATCATTGGAAGGTAAACTAAATATGGAGGGTATTGAATATCCTGTGCAAATACCACAAAAAACCAGGTTTGAAAAACAAAATAATGTATCTATTAATGTGTACGACTACCAAGGGGAAATATTCCCTTTAAGAATAACCAAGGTTAGTCGTGACAATCACGTGGATTTGTTGTTTCTTTCCAATGTGGATGGAGGACATTATTGTCTTATCAAGAACTTGAGCAGATTGCTAAGCTCACTGACCAGGCACGATGGTGAATCATACTATTGCAAATATTGTTTGCATAGATTTTCCAATGAAAATATCAGGGATGAGCATAGTGAGAGGTGTGCTGATTTCGATGCTCAGAAGATACAGATGCCCAAGGAAGAGAATAAAATATTGAAATTTTCAACATATAAACATATGCTAAAAATCCCGTATGTGATCTATGCAGATTTTGAGTGTTTTAATATTAAAATATCAGGGTGTGCACCTAACCCTGATCACTCATCAACTACTAAAATGACGAAGCACACACCATCAGGATTTGCATATATAATAGTCGATTCGGAAGGTAAATGTGTGAAACCTCCGGTCGTCTATAGTGGGGAAAATGTTGTGGACACCTTTCTTCATAAACTTACTGAAGAAGAAACTATGATCACCGTGATGAAGAAAAATGTTGTCCCTATGTGCATCACCCCTGAACACGAAAATGAATTTATTTTGGCTAGCATATGTAGTATCTTTGAGAAGGAGCTGGGCCAAGACCGCGTTCGTGACCACTGTCATTACAGTGGAGCTTATCGGGGTGCATCTCATAGTATGTGAAATATTCAGTTTTAATATACCAAGAGAATACCCGTCATTTTACACAATTTAAAAAATTATGACGCCCATATTATCATGCAGAAAATTGGGAAGTTTACAGACAGAAGACTATCATGTATCCCAAACAACATGGAGAAATATATCTCATTCAGCCTTGGTCATTTACAATTTATTGTCTCGTTCCAGTTTTTAACCACATCTCTTGAAAAATTGGTTGAAAATTTGTTGCATGTTGGGAAAACTCAATTTAAAATACTCCATGAAAATATGCCTTTCAATAAAGTAGATCTGCTGCTACGAAAAGGTATGTTCCCGTATGACTACATGGATTGCAGCAGTAAACTGGAAGATAATCAATTACCACTAAAATCTGCATTCTATAATCAGATGCACCAAGAACATATTTCAGAAAGTGACTACGCTCATGCTAAAACTGTGTGGGAAAACTTTGAAATGAATACTATGGAAGATTATCAAAATTTATATGTTTTAAGTGATGTTCTACTTTTAGCAGACGTCTTCGAATACTTTCGCTCTTTGTGTTTTGAGTATTATAAATTAGACTGTCTTCATTTTTTCACAAGCCCTGGACTAGTATGGGTAGCCTTTTTAAAGAATGACCAAGGTTGAGTTGGAGCTATTAACTGACATTGAAATGCATTTATTCATTGAAAAGGGGATACGTGGTGGAGTGTCTATGATTTCTAATAGATATTCTGAAGCAAACAACCCCGATATGATGGATTTTAATCCTGAAAAGGAGGTGAAGTATATCACATAGTAGGATTGTAATAACCTATACGGAACTGTTATGTCTGATCCCCTTCCTCAGAGTAATTTTAGGTAGTTGAACGAGAGTGAAATAGCAGAGCTCAATATAATTTCAGTTGTTGATGATAGCACTGTGGGTTATATATTAGAAGTGGATCTAGAGTATCCGGAAGAAATTCATGACATACACAGTGACTACCCACTTGCTCCTGAAAAAGTCATAGTTACTCCTGAGATGTTATCCCCATTCTCTAAGTATATGCAAACCAATCTGAACTTTCCCACCGGCGGGAAAAAGAAAAGCTAGTACCCAACCTAAACAGTAAACAAAATTATGTGGTACACTACCGTAATTTAAAACTGTATATTTCCTTGGGTATGAAGCTTCAAAAGATACACCGAGTCCTAACTTTCAATCAGAGCGTTTGGTTACACCATATATTGATTTTAATACATCCCGGCGAAAAAACGCATTAAACGGATTTGAAAAGGACTTTTTCAAACTCATGAACAATGCAGTATTCGGGAAGTCGATGGAGAATCAAAGACATCGTGTAAATGTTCAATTACTAAATAATGAAAAAAGACTGAAGAAGCGTATAGCTTCACCAGCATTTATTAATTATACAATCTTCACGGAAGAGATATTTAGTGTTCACATGAGAAAAAATAAGCCTACTTTTGAATAAGCCTATCTATGCAGGCTTTGCAATCTTAGATATAAGCAAGGTTATCATGTATAACTTTCATTATAATTATATTAAGAGGAAATATGGACAAAATGCAAACCTCTTATTCACAGATACAGACTCCCTCTGTTACGAACTGTAAACAGAAAATGTGTATGTGGATATGTTTGATAATATAGACCGATTCGACACTTCAGACTATCCAGAATCACATTTTTTGCACAGTGTATGCAATAAAAAAGCTCTGGGTAAAATGAAGGATGAGATGAATGGAGAGTGCATTCGAGAGTTTGTGGGACTTCGACCTAAACTCTACTCCATTCAAAAGGAGAGTCTTGAGGAGAAAAAGTAGGTAAAGGTGTATCAAAAACAACTCTCAAAAAGAAAATTAAACATTCTCATTATAAAAAATGTTTAAAGCAGGGGTTTTTACGCCATGCCCGTATGTCTATGATAAGAAGTGAGAAACATCACTTGTACAGTATCTCCTAGAATAAACTTGCACTTTCACCAGGAGATGATAAACGCTATATTTTAGATAATGGATGCGACACTTTTGCATACGGTCACTACAAAATAAGACAAATTTGTCCACCAATGGAGACATAAATAATAATAATCACCCTTTATATTTTATTACGTAAATAGCTCGAGTGCTTGTGAGTATCATAGCCTGATTTCATCAGGTGAAACAGCACGGCTTTATCAAAATTGAATAGTTTGGTTAAAATTAGTTATAGGTGGGAGGTGATGTTACTCGCTTCCTCGCAGTGGCTCCTGGGAAACGTTTTAACAAACGGCTAAACGAGTAAAACTCAATACGTAGTAATATTATAATAATATGTTGGTGATTTATAAAAGTTTTATCAAATTAATGGTGTAAGTATTTTAAAAACACCTGGTTCTCCACCTGCCTTCCCCTCCCTAAATATTTTTTTTAGAGTAGTAGGGAAAACCCGTTGCCCGAACCAATGAACTCAATATCTATTATTGTCTCAACTCATCTTGTTGAACCGTCAAACTGTCACCAGGGAAAACCCAAGGTTGTCGAGGTCACGATATATTCTTGTCCTGACTTGTCTGCCCGCCAACCTGGTGCCATCATTCTTGTCTTGACGACCCGCCAAACTGTCGCCATGTATTCAGCCCTGATATATAATTACGGCCATTACTTATGCATTTTTTATATACGGAAACATTAAATTTATTTGTTGTTATTTAAGAAGTATCGGGGGGTCGGGTACACGTTATGACAGTTGGAGGTAGTGTATTCATATCTCGCAGGTTTTATACTCTCCCTCACCCCACATAAACTCTGGAACAATTCTACCTTACTCCTCCGGTCCGTGACGGAAGCACACATCCGTGCATTGTGAAAGACGCTACCAAACAACCAATTTTAGTAGACTTGTGACGGGGTAGTGGCCTCTAACTGCGGATTACGAGGGCCCCTGATTGTGCATAATTAGAGATGCTAGAGTTGCGACATAACACGCAATGATTACGTCATAGGAAAAACACAGGTTGCTGAGGTTACGATCTATTCTGGTCCCAACTTGTCTTGTCTGCCCGCCAACCTGGCGCCAGGGTTGCGACATAACACGCAATGATTACGTCATTGGGAAAACCCAAGGTTGTTGAGGTCACTTGTCGACCCCGCAGACTGGCGCCAGGGTTGCGAAGGAAGAGGGGGGATCTCGGGAACCAATTACCACATTCTACCACCAACCACCATAACGCAAGGTTCATGCTGTTTGTTCCGGGACAGAGCCTTGTGACAGAAGAGCCGATGATCATTCTAGGCCTGTCAGCCGTAGCGCAAGCTTCGTGCCGAAAGTCAAGGACTGTATGTTCATAAATAAACAATCATCAAGAACCAACATGTCCGGCGTATGCCAGCAATAAATAAAAAAAAACTCTAACACCTCTATCCTACAAATCAATTAACAGTAATTAATTAATTAACAATAATTAATAATTAATTAGCAATCATTAATAATTAATCAGCAAGAACCAACATGTCCGGGGTTTGTAGGGGAGGGGGAAACCAACAGCCAATCAGAGGAAAGTAGGGCAGGGGAAGGAGGGGTGGGGAAGGAGGGATCAGCTAATCACAGAGCCAGGAGGCGTGGTCACGTGACCAAATCCGACCTATCAGAGAGTGATTTACCAAGGCCTACTAGCTACTAGGGAGAAAGTGATCCTCCTTACACTGGAGCGTGGGACTGAGAAAGCCTGATCTAACCTACCAAAAACATAATTTCAGACACGATAAGAAATAGGGTGACCTGGTGGTCTAGGGGTAAAGTGTCAGACTTCTGTGCTGGCGGCCGGGGTTCAATCCTTGGTCCCGGCACAAATTTATCTGATTACCAAACCCTTCCTTCACCTCTGACAAGACATCTTGTGAATGTGGGGAATGCCAGGCCTCCACCGTGGTTCGGATTCCACGTTAAACTGTAGGTCCTTCATTTCATCTCACAATCACCATACCATTACACATTAGCGTAAGTGCGTATAACCCGAACGGGTAGTAAGACGCGGTGCTAATAATAATAATAAAATAATAATAATAATAATAATAATAATAATAATAAAGATAAGAAATATATAGCCGAGAGTGAGACGGATATTGTAAATTAAATGTATCTACCCACCAACAATATTTATCTCACATTTACTCCTCATGCTCCATCGTTCCGTGACCCAAAGGAATAAACTACATAGCAAAGTTATCTAGTCACCATGGTCGCTCTATTTAACCAACTACACAACACACACCCCACCACCGGTCCCACACATCCAAACGTCAAAAATCTGAGTGACTGCGTTCCCAAGACTCACCACCAGGAGATACTAACATCGGAGATCCTGAGAAAGTAATTATCCTTACACGGGGTGCGGTGAGGATCAATGTTAAACCTTATGGGAGAAAGTGAGCCAGAACTCTCATTTCCCCTTCTACTGTGTAGTTTTTATTTGTGAAAGTAACACTATTTACATTCTAATCTGAATGCATAAAATGACTGAAAACATACCTCCAAGACAAATGTTGGCAAAAAGATTTATAAAATGTTTGTTGGTATTTCCAAACCCCTCGTTGCCAATGAGAGCCATAGCGAAGATTAAATAAGTTTAATATATTTGAATTATTACAATATTTAAAACACAACTTTAACCACAAAAACAGTAGGTTTTTTGACACTGCTTCGCTTGTTGATGAGATAGCTTGATGGTATATAGCTTACTGTGTATTCTTAAATACAATGGTCATAATGCATTAACAATTAGTACACGTTTATATATAAATAACTCAATATTTTACATAGTTTTGTTAAAATTTATAGCCCCAAGGGAGAAATCTTCGAACAATACAATTTTATTGTTTGCCAGTATGGTTACAATAAAAATCAATTACCAAACAAATATAAATTTAACAAAGGTTGTAAGATTGCATAATATTTAGATGCACATGTTTCAAATATAAGAACATATTTTAATGGAGCACTTTACCTAAACAGTAGAAGGTTGTTAACACGTATTTGGAACTGACGGCGAATATTTGAAAGGTTGACTCAGGTAGGCAATGCTATAGCAACAAGATGCCGTGAACTGACCATCTGACTGTTCGGTGGCCATACTATAGCAACAAGAACGCGCGAGCTGGCCAGCTATTGTTTGAAGGCCATGCTATAACAAGATGGAGTGTACTGGCCAGCTGATTGTTTGGAACCATAGTCCTGTCAACATTAAGGGGGAACTCCCACCAAATATCAAAAATATTTGTACTACTAACCTCCTTAAATCTGATGGTAGTTATTATTTAATAAATTTGTAAATTTTTCTCCTATTAAAATAAAGGTTGTTTGTTACAACAAAAGTTATTTTGTTTCTGTATATCCAACCATTAAAAAGATATAAAATATTGAACTTCAACGTTTTAAAATAATTTTTATGATTTTTCTTCCATGATTACGCCCAAAATACCTTTTCAAAATTTTTATATCTCTGTTTCCAAAAATGATTGTCTCTTTGGTTATTTCCTGAATAATTTAGACGGTTTTTTTTTAATATTAAAATATGTATTTTAATTAATAATTTGAACAAGGGTCGTATTTTAAAAACTATATTTATTAATTAAAAATAAACTTAAGAAAATATGTAAACAATTATTATTTCACCCCCTGCATAGTTGAATACCTTTTCACCTGAACAGTTTTCTGAACCAGCACATCAAGTGTTGTATTTTTTAAAAGAGAAAAATCATTGTTTTTAAATTTGAGTCTACCGGCCGGTTGTGTGTTTGTCTCGTGAAGCCTTTCCTCCACCGCTCAACGACCCGCTAGTTCCCCTCACAGTTCCATGGGGTGTGTTGCAACTGACGTCCCAAACTGGTTTTCAAATAGACATTCTTCAGTGAGAATAGTTTTAATGTTTTTGTTTGTTTTTCTTACTATAAAAATGCAATACATTTTAAGTAATATTTTATTTATTTAGTCCATGTGTAGATTTTTTTTGTGTTGATATATTTGTGATAGTTTCAAACAAATTTATCAAGTTTCACTAAGTAAACTAGTTTGAGACTTCTCTGCTATGGGTCCGGGTTCAATCCTTCACCTCTGACAATACGTGTATTAATCACAACTTGTGAATGTGTGGAGTGCCAGGCCTCCACAGTGGTTCGGATCCAACGTTACACTGTAGGTCCTCCATTTGATTTCACAATCACCCTACCATTGCACCTTAGCGTAAGTAGGTATAACCGAACGGGTGCTAATAATAATAATATAATAATAATAATAATAATATAATAATAATAATAAATAATAATAATAATAAAATAATAATAATATAATTAAAACCGTGCCCATGGGGAACAAAAAACCACCACCCTATAAAGTATAAAACTCCAAACAAATAAAGGAAATAGCAATTCCTCGGTAAGTGTTAGAATTTAAATTGTATCTATATCGAATATGAAACAGGTATTTATATTAGCTAAAAATTTATACATCTTCACTCCTAATAGTTTAATAATAGTAATAATACACACATATTTTCTCATTTATAACTTTTCATTAGAAATATTAATAGTTTATTTAATGCAACGTAGGAACTAAAACTATTAAGTTCGTAAGAAAATGTTTTCATAAATCACAACACTAATAAATATTTTAAAGAGATATTTTATCGAACAATTATTCAATATATCTGAATCGTTGGGTGCGCGAGGTAAGTTTCAGGATCATATTTGGTTTGCTCGTAGCTGGAAGTTCTGGGTTCAAATCTCAGCCACGTGGACCGAGGGCTGTTCTTCCCTAAGTGTTTATCCACACTTCCTTCACGCAAATGCGGATACGCTTACTTTAATATATATTTTCTTTAGCTCTATTCCGTTATCATGATTAAAATGTGTATAACAGATGGATAGTATCAGGGCCGGATTAATGATAATAATGTGTTTGGTATTAAACGTATTAATTTTATTATTTGAATTTTTATTGCGTGGGTAAGGAACGGGTCCCAACTACTAGTTTTATTTATTTGTTGTATTTAACGTGCACTTTCTAAACTAAATGATTATATAAGCACACGAGAATTTCAATGAGTGAGATCGAAAGTGCCTTACAATTTTGCCGGGAAAGGTATTTTCACAAACCTTACAGGGTTATCTTACATACCACAATCGACATGGGACCAATGGCTTTACTTTCCCTCCAAAAGAAGTTTGCTATGAATTGTTATTACTCGAAAGAAATCCTTTGACCCCGGCGGGGTTTTAACCCATGAACACCGGGTTTTTTAGGCGAGCACTTTACTCAAAGACCAGTGAAGTCGACCAAACTGCTAGCATTATTATATGATTGAATGATAAAGTATAAAGATAGCGCCACAAACACAAAACCAAATATTGTTCGAGAATAGGAATAAAAATCTCAACTAAAATCATGTATGGCTGCACTAGTGAGCACGTAAACTAAATGCTAGTCTCATTTAGTCTTGCCTACTGGCAACGGGGAGATCGGGGTTCAATTCGCAGCCGGTCATTCTCGAAATATTTTTTCTAAATGTTATTATTTTATTTCTATATGCAAGTACAGGTACATTTCACCTATATTCTACCTTCATCACCCCTACCCTATTAACGGGAGTAAATTTGTATAGTCCGAACGGTTAGTAAGGCAATGAGCTAAAAACTAAAGTCGAAGAACGTCGAGCAGGACCTTATCTAGGGGCTTTGCTCATTATAGGAGCCAGGGAAAACCTTACTAAAATGCCAAATAGCTATTTGTGCTAACTTTTATGCATTTTTTTAATCTGCATATTGTTTTTCTCATTAAAAAAAACTCTACACGAATCGACAAATTGAGGAGCTTTGAGCGTAAAATCACCACTCCTCTTTTGATTAGAAAAGATGTCAAATATATAATGTCAATAGATATATTGTGTTTGTTTATTTCTAAGATATTCTTAAATATTTTATTGATATAAACTCATTAGGTAAATAAAAATATTTATGGTTATTTAAAAAAAGTAAACTAAATATTAGGGCCTATGTTAAAAGGTGTTAAATTAGTGAAGAACAATTTTTTAAATAACGGCTGTTACCATAAGCTACGGAATTTTTAAAATAGTATATTTGTATTATCACCGCGTCTTACTACCCGTTCGGGTTATACACACTTACGCTAATGTGTAATGGTAGGGTGATTGTGAGATGAAATGAAGGACCTACAGTTTAGCGTGGAATCCGAACCACGGTGGCGGCCTGGCATTCCACACATTCACAAGATGTCTTGTCAGAGGTGTAGGAAGAGTTTGGAAATCAGATAAATCTGTGCCGGGTCCGAGGATTGAACCCCGGCCGCCAGCACAGAATTCTGACACCCTACCCCTAGACCACCAGGTCACCAAAATAGTATATTGACTTAGTGTTAACATTTATGACTAATTCCCTTTTTATTTTATTGTTTTACAAACTTGTGTGCATTTTATGTATTTGAAAGATCAATTTTGTGTTGACAACTACAAATATGTTTTATGTTACATACTGTTTTTGGTTTGACAAATGCTGTGCATTTTTATTAATTTATTTTAAACAAATATTATTTAAGAAAAGTATTTTTTTCTGACACTACATGAACGTCATTGTTCAACACTCGATTTATTTATCTGACCATAACATAATAACTGTCTAGATAGCTAGACATTCTTTTGTGACTAAATATTATATTGTTTTTACTGGGGAGGGGCTAGAGAAGAGACTTATTTCAAATAATGGTTTAGGGTGGAATATCACACTTTTATAATTTACTAGCAGCTGATCCATTCTTTGTACTATATCAAACTATTCAAATTAGGACGTTCAACATCCGGCTGCTAGCATTTATATAATTACTCCTTGCACAATACCAAGCTAACTAGGGCAATCATAATTTAAATTTTACGCTCAGCGTTCATTCATAAATTTTAAATTTTAACTCTTCTTATTTTCTGGAGTAGGCCTAGTCCTTCTACCTTTTCCCCAAATTTCAATTTTCTACCAAAGTTAAAACGTCTTTCTTATTTTGACTCCATCCTCCAAGTCCTGGAGCCCAATTTTGAAATTCCTCATTTTGTAAATTTTCCTTGTTAAATGAGGTGGTCCTTCTAAAGATCTTCAAAATTTCAATTTTTCATCCTATTTTGAAGGGGCTTAGATTTTTCTGAACACACACCTAAACTCACTTTTGTTTTTATATATTAATAGCATGAAGTACAGCTTGCCCGGGAGAATAGTTTAGGGTAACTAAAAAGATTAAAAAGGGGAAAAATTACTCAAATTAATTTTTAAGGGTTATGTAATAAGTTAAAATAAGGTTTAAGTATATAAAAGGGGTGCTAAGGGAAAAGTGATGGACAGACAGACGGCATTGCGGAAATCATGTTTTTGGTTTCAGGGGGTCATGAAACGTTGACATTTATCGAAATTTCGAGTTATATTTTTTTGACAATCACAATACTAGTAGATATAGATCGTTCCTTGTATTTATTTTTGTTATTTTTAAACAGTAAATAAGGTAGTTTTAATTCAACATTTATCTGGCTTGCATACAATATATAGAATCTAGTATGAATTTGCTTTTTTTCAATAGGAAATTCAGGGGTTATTTTTATGTGTAGATCATTTATCTCTTTTGAAATATGAATCGTAAACCTGATTTTAAAAGGTATTTTATGCACTCGACACATCTTTAATGCTTTTTATTTTAACAATCACATAATTAATGTATTTATTAAACTAGTATTGAGTCTTGGGGGAGACAAATTCCCGGTTTTCCCTCTATTGGGTGTGCCACTGACCTATATATACATATATTGGGTAATATATATGAGTATATAATATCCAAGGAAGAAAAAACAGAGAAATTCTGCACTAGTCTTTTTTTTCGGTGGTATAGCTTCAATTTGAGGAAACACTCAAATTTTCTATGTTAATAGGCTGGCATTTATAAATTTTCAGAACTACATTATATCTATTAAAATAACTGATTTTTTTTTTTGAAAAATTTTTGACAGTATTTTATTTTGTGATAAATTAATGGAAAACTATCACTTTATAAACATTTTCACGTAAATTAAAATGTATAATACTACACAATTTTACATACTTTCTCATATAGTAACTAACTAAGAGTTGGTTTACTTCCATTGTATATTACAATTAGGAAAGAAATTTTCATAATTTGTCGCCAGTAGCCCATAAGGGAATGTCTGTGCGGTGCACTGTACCATTTATTTATTTTTTCAAACCTCTAAACACTTTAAGCAAGATTGATCCTGCTAATTTTAAAGTATGTGTTGCGAGTAAAGACATGCCTACTTTGATGAGTTTTGTTTAAATCTTTATATTAATTGTATAAAGCTGAAAATGACCGAACTCGATGGAGTATATACATTAATTTGGACACCCTTCGCTTATAAATTGTGGGCAGGAGGAAGATCACAAACCAAACATGTTTGTGTCCTTGTATATTATGTGTGCGTGTGTGTTCAAATATCATACACACACACAAGTACGATTCTAGAATTGTTATTTATAATTGTTTAGCTTTGTAGAAATTCAAACCATTCTATTCTCAATGAATAGTTCTTAGCTCAGGCTTGAAAAACTCCGGGCTATTTAAAAAAGAAGTTGGGCTATATTAGGTTTTATTGGGTTTGTTGTGGTGTGATTAAAGATCTTATGTATGTTATCTGACTAAACCAATCATTCTAACATATTAATTAGTGCCTGGACTGTTACTTAAAAAAAAAATAACGTCCACGCCTAGCAATAATATTATATTTTATAAATACATTTTTTAAGGAATTATAACAATATACATTAGTTAACAAAATTCAAAATAAGACTTTCATGCAATCATGTTAGTAAAATTTGGTTCTTACAAAAGAATGTTTTAAATTTAAATTGTAGGGGTCTATGTGTATTTATTAAAATATTCAATAACATTAGTTTGATCTAGTCCTATGTCAGTATGTTTAATTCCATTTCCAATCTATCTACATTTTATTTAATGTAATTAATCATAGTTTAAATATTAAAAGGAAAATAGACTAACTACTTTAAAAACAATTATACAATTGCTTTGTATTCAAAATATAATATTTTGTTTGTTTTTTAAGTGGGTATTTTTACTAAAAACCTATGTGGGTTTTTTTGGGTCTGGATAGAATTGTAACAACCCTGTCTTAGCTAACTATACTTGCTTTAATTAAATGCAATTGTAACAAAGAACTATTGCATTCATATTACTTACCTTTACATTTTTACCTTTATTGTTAACTTATATTGTTGATGTGACTCTATATGAAATTTATTTAATTTTATTATAAGACCACTGTTTAAATTACATTTTTACATACCATTGTTTATACTTGTAAACAATAGGAAACCCCAAAAACATCATTACTCAATCATTTAAAGAAATCTTATATTGTTATATTTCATTTCAACATTAGTTAATCACTAACTTCCAATACTTAATTAAAATAATTTTAAAGATTAGACACTTTACAAAGATTTTTGTTTATTAATAAATAAAGAAGTGTTTAGTTTGTCATTGGTTTTATTTATAGTTCTTTCCCTAACTCTAAATTACTGGACTTTGTAAATACTATGGGAATTAAACACACATGGAAATGTATTAACTTTTCACAATTGTTTTGTCAAACACAGTATTGTAGAATTTTACTTAATATAATTTATATTTTTATTGTCTTTTGGTTGAGTGTACTATAATTTTGATCGTAAGAAGAGTAAATGACTGTCACAAACGTTAGTAAAATTACATTGATTTATTCATATCTCAAGTAATGTAATTTACATCTTTAACTTTCGATATATATTATAAATATGCCTACCTTTAAAATAATGATTAATTAAAATGCCATCAATTTTGACCACCATTTTTTGTTATGTATTTATTTGTATTTTCTAAATCTGTTCTTCCTACAAGAATTAGAGTAAACCTGGCCAAACGCATTGGGGGGTGGTTTTCACCTTTATAGTTATCACATTTCTTTTTTTTACATCCTTATTAGAAGAATGTTGGTGCATTTCCAATAAACAATCCTTCTTAATTTTAAATTATTATAACTAAAATCCTTGTATATATTATTATTATTATTATTAGCACCGCGTCTTACTACCCGTTCGGGTTATACGCACTTACGCTAATGTGTAATGGTAGGGTGATTGTGATATGAAATGAAGGACCTACAGTTTAAACGTGGAATCCGAACCACGGTGGAGGCCTGGCATTCTCCACATTCACAAGATGTCTTGTCAGAGGTGAAGGAAGGGTTTGGAAATCAGATAAATCTGTGCCGGGACCGAGGATTGAACCCCGGCCGCCAGCACAGAAGTTTGACACCTTACCCCTAGACCACCAGGTCACCCCCTTGTATATAATGTTAATGTAAAAATAAATTGTTTTTATCCAAAGTAGTTTTAATTTGGTCTATTATGAATTATTATTAAAACAATTTAAAAGATTTACCCACATTTTAATTTATTGGACCTTTTATTTTAACGATTAACTTTCAATTAGAATTATTTATTGTATTAATTAATGCATAATATTAAGGTTTTAGGCCTACACCTTAATTAGAAATACAAATCTAATATACTATTATTGATAAATAATAATATACTATATTATACATGTGTACACACTGAAATAATATTGAATGAAAACTACTACAGCTATGTATAATTTTGAGGTAGAACCTAAATCCGGCCTTCCAAACATTAGCCGAGAAAAAAAGAAGAAACCGACCCTCTACTTTCTTTGTCTCGGAATCTATTTTTGGAAATAATTTATACCTGCCAGTCAGTCAACCCTACAGGCGACGAGATGTCTAGCTGTACACAAGAGAGTTAACAGAGGGGGAAATGGAATTAAAGTTCCCTACAAGCACGAAGCGTAGCGGATTTGAAACAAAATAGAAGGTATGGGAGTTCCCTCTTAAGATGGCGTGTGCTATCTGCTTGACTGTAACCAACATCAAAAAGGCTTTTCCTTTCATCTCTCTCTCACAATTATTAGTGAATTGTTTACTAATATGTTTCAGACTGATTGTCCGATTAGTAGTGATAAAGTACCACCGGTCAAGAGAACCACTCATAACTTTTATGTTACTGTTTATATTATATTTTGTAACTTACTGTTAAATCTCATGTCACATAGTCCATCTTCAGGGGTGGCTCAAGGGCTTTGCTGACCAGGCGGCTGCCCCGGGCGCCAAACAAAGCTAGACTTAACCTAACGTAGCCTTGGCGTGATATTAAAATAGTCCCCAAACCTAATGTAACCTGGGCGTGATAAGAAAATAGTCCCAAACCTAACGTAATTTGGGCGTGATAAAGTAATAATTCCCAAACCTAGCATGAACTGGGCGTGATAAGAATATAATCCCAAACCTAACGTAATTTGGGCGTGATAAAGTAATAATTCCTAAACCTAACTTAAACTGGGCGTGGTATTAAAGTAATCCCCAAACTTACCAACTCCAAACCTAACGCAGCCTGGGTGTAATGGTGGAGTTTCCAAGTATAACAATCGTTCACTTTTTATACTAACAGAAGTTTACCTTATTAGTATAATTTTATGGTTGGTAAAATAGAACTTAGTGCCCCTCTTAAAAAGTTATTTTACTTATATTATTTATCTTGTAAAATTGGCACTCTATTTTTTTATTTTTTTTTACAATTATAACGTAAACCGTTCATAATGTCAAAGTGTTTGTTAAACTTAACAAAAATTAGAAAAGAACAATGTCTACAAAACAGGTTTTTATAGTTTTATTTGTAATCCTAGAGTTTTTGTACAATCTCGAAGTGAAACGATTAGCGTATAGTTAACATTTGTGGAGTTTCTCTTCAAATTATCTTCCTATCACGCCCAGGCTACGTTAGGTTTGGGGATATTTTCATACTTTCCTCGAGTACAATCACCATGGGAAATGTGGTAGCTGGCAGCTAGCAGGGGATTTAAAGAACGGTCAAAATATACACAAAATAAAAAGTAAAATTGTTTTTGTGAAAGTTGTGACTGCCAAAAGTGAAAAATCAACATATTATGTTTCTGTAGGTCGTATGGTTTGGCGAATGGATAAATCAGAATATATCTGCTAGCTTTAAATAGTTGTCAGCTACCATCACTCATATGGTGAATGGACTGTATTATCCACTGGCTATATAGGGGGGCACCAACAAGGTCCTACCCGGGTGCGAAATTTAATTCGGGGCACTCCTGACCATCTTACCATTTATGCCACATATTGTAGCCTACGATGAACATATTGTATTTTACCTTTTATGTCACGTAGTATATCTTAGTGTCTGTCACATTCCGAGTCAATGTTTATATCACACATTTGTACAGTGTAAGATACACATAAAAACGTAGCACACAAATATATTTTAGCAAATAAATATATACATTCATGAAAATACACAATATTCGAGCCGAAACGCTTTTCTATGAAGATAAAGATGGGTTCCTGAATAAACTGTTCTCATCGTCTCGCTCAAGAATGCTGGTGCATTTCCCTAAAGTTACTTCGTTAATTCCAAACAAAACTAATTATTGTGAATGAACTGTTTTATTATTAGTTTGATTTTGGTTTTCTTTTCGTGGTTAGGGAGACTGACTACAGGTCTAAGATACCCTGGTTACATCCAGCCTGTCCCTGTGACTGAGTGGTTAGAGAGACTGACTACAGGTCTAAGATACCCTGGTTACATTCAGCCTGTCCCTGTGACTGAGTGGTTAGAGAGACTGACTACAGGTCTAAGATACCCTGGTTACATTCAGCCTGTCCCTGTGACTGAGTGGTTAGAGAGACTGACTACAGGTCTAAGATACCCTGGTTACATCCAGCCTGTCCCTGTGACTGAGTGGTTAGAGGGACTGACTACAGGTATAAGATACCCTGGTTACATCCAGGCTGTCCCTGTGACTGAGTGGTTAGAGAGACTGACTACAGGTATAAGATACCCTGGTTACATCCAGCCTGTCCCTGTGACTGAGTGGTTAGGGAGACTGACTACAGGTATAAGATACCCTGGTTACATCCAGGCTGTCCCTGTGACTGAGTGGTTAGAGAGACTGACTACAGGTCTAAGATACCCTAGTTACATCCAGCCTGTCCCTGTGACTGAGTGGTTAGAGGGACTGACTATAGGTCTAAGATACCCTGGTTACATCCAGCCTGTCCCTGTGACTGAGTGGTTAGAGAGACTGACTACAGGTCTAAGATACCCTGGTTACATTCAGCCTGTCCCTGTGACTGAGTGGTTAGAGAGACTGACTATAGGTATAAGATACCCTGGTTACATCCAGCCTGTCCCTGTGACTGAGTGGTTAGAGGGACTGACTACAGGTCTAAGATACCCTGGTTACATCCAGCCTGTCCCTGTGACTGAGTGGTTAGAGAGACTGACTATAGGTATAAGATACCCTGGTTACATCCAGCCTGTCCCTGTGACTGAGTGGTTAGAGGGACTGACTATAGGTCTAAGATACCCTGGTTACATCCAGCCTGTCCCTGTGACTGAGTGGTTAGAGAGACTGACTATAGGTATAAGATACCCTGGTTACATCCAGCCTGTCCCTGTGACTGAGTGGTTAGAGGGACTGACTATAGGTCTAAGATACCCTGGTTACATCCAGCCTGTCCCTGTGACTGAGTGGTTAGAGGGACTGACTACAGGTCTAAGATACCCTGGTTACATCCAGCCTGTCCCTGTGACTGAGAGGTTGGGGAGATTGTTTACTAATATAGAATGCTATACTTTTGTTCAGACTAAAGGTGCTAAACTAAGTTTGTGTTTATAAAAGGCCGTGATGTATTGTGGGACTATGAGGAGTTGTAGGCTATGACACACCCTGTAGTGAAGTGCAGGCTGCTCACACCCTCCAACATCCAGCCCGGACTCCTGGGAGCAGCCTGGCTTCACTTGTGTTTGGACTGAAACCCAACACCGACTCCCATTTCTCTCCCAGGCTACTTTTGGCTCGACTCGACTCGCTGTGGGGAGCTCACCAGGGCAAACAGCTTCAACCAACAAGATACTCCAGTTGGAACAAAGCACGGAGGACTAGCTCCTGTCTTTCATGGAACTACAACCAACAACACACTCCAGTTGGAACAAAGCACGGAGGACTAGCTCCTGTCATTCATGGAACTACAACCAACAAGATACTCCAGTTGGAACAAAGCACGGAGGACTAGCTCCTGTCTTTCATGGAACTACAACCAACAAGATACTCCAGTTGGAACAAAGCACGGAGGACTAGCTCCTGTCTTTCATGGAACTACAACCAACAAGATACTCCAGTTGTATAAAGCACGGAGGACTAGCTCCTGTCATTCATGGAACTACAAACAACAACACACTCCATTTGGAACAAAGCACGGAGGACTAGCTCTTGTCATTCATGGAACTACAACAAACAAGATACTCCAGTTGTATAAAGCACGGAGGACTAGCTCCTGTCATTCATGGAACTACAACCAACAACACACTCCATTTGGAACAAAGCACGGAGGGCTAGCTCCTGTCATTCATGGAACTACAACCAACAAGATACTCCAGTTGGAACAAAGCACGGAGGACTAGCTCCTCTCATTCATGGAACTACAACCAACAAGATACTCCAGTTGGAACAAAGCACGGAGGACTAGCTCCTGTCTTTCATGGAACTACAACCAACAAGATACTCCAGTTGGAACAAAGCACGGAGGACTAGCTCCTGTCATTCATGGAACTACAACCAACAAGATACTCCAGTTGGAACAAAGCACGGAGGACTAGCTCCTGTCTTTCATGGAACTACAACCAACAAGATACTCCAGTTGGAACAAAGCACGGAGGACTAGCTCCTGTCTTTCATGGAACTACAACCAACAAGATACTCCAGTTGGAACAAAGCACGGAGGACTAGCTCCTGTCATTCATGGAACTACAACCAACAAGATACTCCAGTTGGAACAAAGCACGGAGGACTAGCTCCTGTCTTTCATGGAACTACAACCAAGAAGATACTCCAGTTGGAACAAAGCACGGAGGACTAGCTCCTCTCATTCATGGAACTACAACCAACAAGATACTCCAGTTGGAACAAAGCACGGAGGACTAGCTCCTGTCATTCATGGAACTACAACCAACAAGATACTCCAGTTGTATAAAGCATGGAGGACTAGCTCCTGTCATTCATGGAACTACAACCAACAAGATACTCCAGTTGGAACATAGCACGGAGGACTAGCTCCTGTCATTCATGGAACTACAACCAACAAGATACTCCAGTTGGAACAAAGCACGGAGGACTAGCTCCTGTCTTTCATGAAACTACAACCAACAACACACTCCATTTGGAACAAAGCACGGAGGACTAGCTCCTGTCATTCATGGAACTACAACCAACAAGATACTCCAGTTGGAACAAAGCACGGAGGAATAGCTCCTGTCATTCATGGAACTACAACCAACAACACACTCCATTTGGAACAAAGCACGGAGGGCTAGCTCCTGTCATTCATGGAACTACAACCAACAAGATACTCCAGTTGGAACAAAGCACGGAGGACTAGCTCCTCTCATTCATGGAACTACAACCAACAAGATACTCCAGTTGGAACAAAGCACGGAGGACTAGCTCCTGTCTTTCATGGAACTACAACCAACAACACACTCCAGTTGGAACAAAGCACGGAGGACTAGCTCCTGTCATTCATGGACAACTACACCAACAAGATACTCCCAGTTGGAACAAAGCACGGAGGACTAGCTCCTGTCTTTCATGGAACTACAACCAACAAGATACTCCAGTTGGAACAAAGCACGGAGGACTAGCTCCTGTCTTTCATGGAACTACAACCAACAAGATACTCCCAGTTGGAACAAAGCACGGAGGACTAGCTCCTGTCATTCATGGAACTACAACCAACAAGATACTCAAGTTGGAACAAAGCACGGAGGACTAGCTCCTGTCTTTCATGGAACTACAACCAAGAAGATACTCCAGTTGGAACAAAGCACGGAGGACTAGCTCTCTCATTCATGGAACTACAACCAACAAGATACTCCAGTTGGAACAAAGCACGGAGGACTAGCTCCTGTCATTCATGGAACTAACAACCAACAAGATACTCCAGTTGTATAAAGCATGGAGGACTAGCTCCTGTCATTCATGGAACTACAACCAACAAGATACTCCAGTTGGAACATAGCACGGAGGACTAGCTCCTGTCATTCATGGAACTACAACCAACAAGATACTCCAGTTGGAACAAAGCACGGAGGACTAGCTCCTGTCTTTCATGAAACTACAACCAACAACACACTCCATTTGGAACAAAGCACGGAGGACTAGCTCCTGTCATTCATGGAAACTACAACCAACAAGATACTCCAGTTGGAACAAAGCACGGAGGAATAGCTCCTGTCATTCATGGAACTACAACCAACAACACACTCCATTTGGAACAAAGCACGGAGGGCTAGCTCCTGTCATTCATGGAACTACAACCAACAAGATACTCCAGTTGGAACAAAGCACGGAGGACTAGCTCCTCTCATTCATGGAACTACACAACCAACAAGATACTCCAGTTGGAACAAAGCACGGAGGACTAGCTCCTGTCTTTCATGGAACTACAACCAACAACACACTCCAGTTGGAACAAAGCACGGAGGACTAGCTCCTGTCATTCATGGAACTACAACACGAACAAGATACTCCAGTTGGAACAAAGCACGGAGGACTAGCTCCTGTCTTTCATGGAACTACAACCAACAAGATACTCCAGTTGGAACAAAGCACGGAGGACTAGCTCCTGTCTTTCATGGAACTACAACCAACAAGATACTCCAGTTGGAACAAAGCACGGAGGACTAGCTCCTGTCATTCATGGAACTACAACCAACAAGATACTCAAGTTGGAACAAAGCACGGAGGACTAGCTCCTGTCTTTCATGGAACTACAACCAAGAAGATACTCCAGTTGGAACAAAGCACGGAGGACTAGCTCCTGTCATTCATGGAACTACAACCAACAAGATACTCCAGTTGGAACAAAGCACGGAGGACTAGCTCCTGTCATTCATGGAACTACAACCAACAAGATACTCCAGTTGTATAAAGCACGGAGGACTAGCTCCTGTCATTCATGGAACTACAACCAACAAGATACTCCAGTTGGAACAAAGCGTGGAGGACTAGCTCCTGTCATTCATGGAACTACAACCAACAAGATACTCCAGTTGGAACAAAGCACGGAGGACTAGCTCCTGTCATTCATGGAACTACAACCAACAAGATACTCCAGTTGTATAAAGCGTGGAGGACTAGCTCCTGTCATTCATGGAACTACAACCAACAAGATACTCCAGTTGGAACAAAGCACGGAGGACTAGCTCCTGTCTTTCATGGAACTACAACCAACAACACATCCATTTGGAACAAAGCACGGAGGACTAGCACCTGTCATTCATGGAACTACAACCAACAAGATACTCCAGTTGGAACAAAGCACGGAGGACTAGCTCCTGTCATTCATGGAACTACAAGCAAAAAGATACTCCAGTTGGAACAAAGCACAGACCAGATACCAGGTTGAGGCAGGTAGGAAAAGCTCCTGTCCACACTTAACCCACTCCCCTCAGAATGTTAGCTAATACAACATTCAATAATTAAGATGAATATTTTCAACACATCAATGGAGAATATCCCACAGTGATCGTGTAGTCTGAGGTGTTAGCTCTTGTCGGAGTCATCCTGACGTTGAAATTATTTTGTGTCGGCTGTATCCGGATAGTTTCATGTCCTATGGCATCACGAAACGAGATGTGCTAACTATTCTTGAATCCTACACATTCGCTGATGGTTTTCAATGCTCTGACAGCCACTGATGGGAGCCATTTAATAAACCTCAACAATAACTGGTTCTGATCCTGTTGGTGTAGTGAGATATAAAGGGAAACCATGAGAAGATGTAGAACAATAGTATATACGTAGCAGCCCGGTCGAGGAGTAAGGAGTAGAACACATCTTAGTGTTAGTCACACAGTGAAGAGTAAACACACCTGCTGTTAGTCACACAGTGAAGAGTAGAAACGTAATCACACAGTGAAGAGTAGAACACACTCTGTTAGTCACACAGTGAAGAGTAGAACACCTCTAGTGTTAGTCACACAGTGAAGAGTAGAACACACCTGCTGTTAGTCACACAGTGAAGAGTAGAACACATCCTCTGTTAGTCACACAGTGAAGAGTAGAACACACCCTGCTGTAGTCACACAGTGAAGAGTAGAACACACCCTGCTGCTAGTCACACAGTGAAGAGTAGAACACATCCTGCTGTTAGTCACACAGTGAAGAGTAGAACACATCCTGCTGTAGTCACACAGTGAAGAGTAGAACACACCTGCTGTAGTCACACAGTGAAGAGTAGAACACATCCTTGTTAGTCACACAGTGAAGAGTAGAACACATCCTGCTGTTAGTCACACAGTGAAGAGTAGAACACACCTGCTGTTAGTCACACAGTGAAGAGTAGAAACACCCCTGCTGTTAGTCACACAGTAAGAGTAGAACACATCCTGCTGCTAGTCACACAGTGAAGATAGAACACACCCTGCTGTTAGTCACACAGTGAGAGTAGAACACACCCTGCTGTTAGTCACACAGTGAAGAGTAGACACCCCTGCTGTAGTCACACAGTGAAGAGTGAAACACACCCTGCTTAGTCACACAGTGAAGAGTAAACACATCCTGCTGTTAGTCACACAGTTGAAGAGTAACACATCCTGCTGTCTAGTCACACAGTGAAGTAGTAAACACATCTGTTAGTCACACAGTGAGAGTAGAACACATCCTGCTGTTAGTCACACAGTGAGAGTGAAACACCTGCTGTTAGTCACACAGTGGAGAGTACAAAACATACCTGCTGTTAGTCACACATGGAGATTGAAAAACTGGTAGTACACGTGAGTGAACAACCTGCTGTTAGTCACACAGTGAGAGTTAGAACACACCTGCTGTTAGTCACACAGTGAAGAGTAGAACACCCTATGTTAGTCACACAGTGAAGAGTAGAACACATCCTTGTTAGTCCACAGTGAAGAGTGAACACATTGTTAGTCACAGTGAATAGAACACCCTGTTTAGTCACACAGTGAAGAGTAGAACACATCCTGCTGTAGTCACACAGTGAGAGTAGAACACACCCTGCTTTAGTACACAGTGAAAGCACACCTGTAGTCACAATGTAGAACACAACCTGCTGTTAGTCACACAGTGAAGAGTAGAACACATCAGCTCTATTTGTCACACAGTGAAGATAACACCTGCTGTGTCACACAGTGAAGAGTAGAACACATCCTTCTGTAGTCACACAGTTAAGAGTAGATCACACCCTGCTGCTAGTCACACAGTAGATAGAACACACCTGCTGTAGACACAGTGAAGAGTAGAACACACCCTGCTGTTAGTCACACAGTGAAGAGTTAGAAAACACCCTGCTGTTAGTCACACAGGATGAGTTGAAAACACCTGCTGTTAGTCACACAGTGAGAGTAGAACACACCCTAGTGTTAGTCACACAGTGAAGAGTAGAACCACCTGCTGTTAGTCACACACTGAAGAGTTGAACACACCCTGCTGGTAGTCACACAGTGACCAGTAGTAAAACACCTAGTGTTAGTCACACAGTTAAGAGTATGAACACATCCTGCTGCTAGTCACAGAGTGATGAGTTAGAACACATCCTACTGTTAGTCACACAGTGAGAGTTGACACACATCCTGCTGTTAGTCACACAGTGAAGAGTTGAAACACACCTGCTGTTAGTCACAGAGTGGAGATTTTAAACACCCTGCTGTTAGTCACACAGTGATGAGTAGAACTATCCTGCTGTTAGTCAACAGTGAAGTTGAACACACCCGCCTAGTTACACAGTGAAGTATAAACACCCTCTGTTAGTCACACAGTTAAGAGTAGAACACATCCTGTGTAGTCACAAGTGAGGAGTGGAACACATCCTACTGTTAGTCACAAAGTTAAGAGTAGAACACATCCTGCAGTTAGTCACACAGTGGAGAGTTGAACACACCCTGCTTTTAGTTACACAGTGATGAGAAGTACACATCCTAATGTTAGTCACACAGTTAAAAGTAGAACACATCCTGCTGTTAGTCACACAGTGAAGAGTTGAACACACCATGCTCTTAGTTACACAGTGACCAGTAGTAAACACCCTAGTGTTAGTCACACAGTGAAGAGTAGAACACTCCCTGCTGTTAGTCACACAGTTAAGAGTTGAACAAATCCTGCTGCTAGTCACACAGTTATGAGTAGAACACACCCTGCTGTTAGTCGCACAGTTAAGAGTAGAACACATCCTGCTGCTAGTCACAGAGTGAGGAGTGGAACACACCCTGCTGTTAGTCACACAGTGATGAGTTGAAAACACCTTGCTGTTAGTCACACAGTGAAGAGTAGAAAATATCCTGCTGTTAGCCACACAGTGGAGAGTTGAACACATCCTGCTCTTAGTTACACAGTGAAGAGTAGAACACACCCTGCTGTTAATCACACACTGAAGAGTAGAACACACCCTGCTGGTAGTCACACAGTGAAGAGTAGAAAACATCCTGCTGTTAGTCACACAATGAAGAGTTGAACACACCCTGCAGTTAGTCACACAGTGATGAGTTGAAAATACCCTGCTGTTAGTCACACAGTGATGAGTAGTACACACCCTAGTGTTAGTCACACAGTTAAGAGTAGAACACATCCTGCTGTTAGTCACAGAGTGAAGAGTTGAACACACCCTGCTCTTAGTTACACAGTGATGAGAAGTACACATCCTAGTGTTAGTCACACAGTAAGAGTAGAACACACCCTGCTGTTAGTCACACAGTTAAGAGTAGAACACATCCAGCTGTTAGTCACAGAGTGAGGAGTGGAACAAACCCTGCTGTTAGTCACACAGTAATGAGTTGAAAACACCCTGCTGTTAGTCACACAGTGGAGAGTTTAAAATACCCTGCTGTTAGTCACACAGTTAAGAGTAGAACACATCCTGCTGTTAGTCACAGAGTGAGTAGTGGAACAAACCCTGCTGTTAGTCTAACAGTAATGAGTTGAAAACACCCTGCTGTTAGTCACACAGTGATGAGTAGTACACACCCTGGTGTTAGTCACACAGTTAAGAGTAGAACACATCCTGCTGTTAGTCACAGAGTGAAGAAAAGAACACACCCTAGTGTTAGTCACACAGTTAAGAGTAGAACACATCCTGCTGCTAGTCACAGAGTGAGGAGTGGAACACACCCTGCTGTTAGTCACACAGTGATGAATTGAAAACACCTTGCTGTTAGTCACACAGTGAAGAGTAGAAAATATCCTGTTGTTAGCCACACAGTGGAGAGTTGAACACACCCTGCTCTTAGTTACACAGTGAAGAGTAGAACACACCCTGCTGTTAATCACACACTGAAGAGTAGAACACACCCTGCTGGTAGTCACACAGTGAAGAGTTGAACACATCCTACTGTTAGTCACACAGTTAAGAGTAGAAACACCCTGCTGTTAGTCACACAGTGAAGAGTAGAACACACCCTGCTGCTAGTCACACAGTGAAAAGTAGAACACATCCTACTCTTAGTCACACAGTGGAGAGTAGAACACACCCTGCTGTTAGTCACACAGTGAAGAGTAGAACACATCCTGCTATTAGTCACACAGTGAAGAAACGAACACACCCTGCTGCTAGTCACACAGTGAAGAGTAGAACACACCCTGCTGTTAGTCACACAGTGAAGAGTAGACCACATCCTGCTGTGTCACACAGTGAAGAGTAGAACACATCCTTCTGCTAGTCACACAGTGAAGAGTAGAACACATCCTGCTGCTAGTCACACATTGAGGAGTATAACACATCCTGCTGTTAGTCACACAGTGAAGAGTAAAACACATCCTGCTGTTAGTCACAGAGTGAGGAGTAGAACACATCCTGCTGTTAGTCACACAGTGGAGAGTTGAACACATCCTGCTGTTAGTCACACAGTGGAGAGTTGAAAAAACCCTGCTGTTAGTCACACAGTGGAGAGTTGAAAACAACCTGCTGCTAGTTACACAGTGGAGAGTAGAACACATCCTGCTGTTAGTCACACAGTGAAGAGTAGAACACACCATGCTGTTAATCACACAGTGAAGAGTAGAACAAATCCTATTGTTAGTCCCACAGTGGAGAGTTGAACACATCCTGCTGTTAGTCACACAGTGGAGAGTTGAAAAAACCCTGTTGTTAGTCACACAGTGGAGAGTTGAAAACAACCTGCTGCTAGTTACACAGTGGAGAGTAGAACACATCCTGCTGTTAGTCACACAGTGGAGAGTTGAACACATCCTGCTGTTAGTCACACAGTGGAGAGTTGAAAAAACCCTGCTGTTAGTCACACAGTGGAGAGTTGAAAACAACCTGCTGCTAGTCACACAGTGAAAAGTAGAACACATCCTACTGTTAGTCACACAGTGAAGAGTTGAACACATCCTACTGTTAGTCACACAGTTAAGAGTAGAACACACCCTGCTGTTAGTCACACAGTGAAGAGTAGAACACACCCTGCTGCTAGTCACACAGTGAAAAGTAGAACACATCCTACTGTTAGTCACACAGTGGAGAGTAGAACACACCCTACTGTTAGTCACACAGTGAAGAGTAGAACACTCCCTGCTGTTAGTTACACAGTTAAGAGTTGAACAAATCCTGCTGCTAGTCACACAGTTATGAGTAGAACACACCCTGTTGTTAGTCGCACAGTGAAGAGTAGAACACACCCTGCTGCTAGTCAAACAGTGAAGAGTAGAACACAACCTGCTGTTATTATTATTATTATTATTAGCACCGCGTCTTACTACCCATTCGGGTTATACGCACATACGCTAATGTGTAATGGTAGGTGATTGTGAGATGAAATGAAGGACCTACAGTTTAACGTGGAATCCGAACCACGGTGGAGGCCTGGCATTCCCCACATTCACAAGTTGTGATTAATACACGTCTTGTCAGAGGTGAAGGAAGGGTTTGGTAATCAGATAAATCTTTGCCGGGACCGAGGATTGAACCCCGGCCGCCAGCATAGAAGTCTGACACCTTACCCCTAGACCACCAGGTCACCCCAACCTGCTGTTAGTCACACAGTGAAGAGTTGAACACACCCTGCTTTTAGTTACACAGTGATGAGAAGTACACATCCTAATGTTAGTCACACAGTTAAAAGTAGAACACATCCTGCTGTTAGTCACACAGTGAAGAGTTGAACACACCATGCTCTTAGTTACACAGTGACCAGTAGTAAACACCCTAGTGTTAGTCACACAGTGAAGAGTAGAACACATCCTACTGTTAGTCACACAGTAGAGAGTAGAACACACCCTGCTGCTAGTCACACAGTTAAGAGTAGAACACACCATGCTGCTAGTCACACAGTGGAGAGTAGAACACATCCTAGTGTTAGTCACACAGTGGAGAGTAGAACACACCCTGCTGTTAGTCACACAGTGATGAGTAGAACACACCCTCGTGTTAGTCACACAGTTATGAGTAGAACACATCCTGCTGCTAGTCACACAGTGAAGAGTAGAACACATCCTGCTGTTAGTCACACAGTGAATAGTAAAGTCACACAGTGAAGAGTAGAACACACCTGCTGTAGTCACAAGTGAGAGTAGAACACACCCTGCTGTTAGTCACACAGTGAAGAGTAGAACACACCCTGCTGCTAGTCACACAGTGAAGAGTAGAACACACCCTAGCTGTAGTCACACAGTGAGAGTAGAACACACCCTGTGTTAGTCACACGTGAAGAGTAGAACACACCCTAGTGTTAGTCACAACAGTGAAGAGTAGAACACACCCTGCTGTTAGTCACACAGTGAAGAGTAGAACACACCCTAGTGTTAGTCACACAGTGGAGAGTAGAAACACACCCTGCTGCTAGTCACATGACGTTAACACACTGCTGTAGTACACAGAAGTAACACACCTGCTGTTAGTCACACAGTGAAGAGTAGAAACACCCTGCGTAGTTATCACACAGTGAAGTAGAACACACCCTGTGTTAGTCACACAGTGAAGAGTAGAACACACCCTGTGTTAGTCACACATGAGAGTAGAACACACCCTCTGTTAGTCACACAGTGAAGAGTAGAACACACCCTGTGTTAGTCCACAGTGGAGAGTAGAACACCCCTGCTGCTAGTTACACAGTGAAAGTAGAACACACCTGCTGTTAGTCACACAGTGAAGAGTAGAACACACCCTGCTGTTAGTCACACAGTGAAGAGTAGAACACACCCTGCTGTTAGTCACACAGTGAAGAGTAGAACACACCCTGCTGTTAGTCACACAGTGAAGAGTAGAACACACCCTGCTGTTAGTCACACAGTGAAGAGTAGAAACACACCTGCTGCTAGTCACACAGTGAAGAGTAGAACACACCCTGCTGTTAGTCACACAGTGAAGAGTAGAACACACCCTAGCTGTTAGTCACACAGTGAAGAGTAGAACACACCCTGTGGTGAAAGTAACAACCTAGGTTAGTCACACAGTGGAGAGTAAACCACCCTGCTGTTAGTCACACAGTGAGAGTAACACACCCTAGTGTTATCACACAGTGGAGAGTAGAACACACCTCTGCTAGTTACACAGTGAATAGTAGAAACACACCTTAGTGTTAGTCACACAGTGAAGTAGAACACACCCTAGTGTTAGTCACACAGTGAAGAGTAGAACACACCCTAGTGTTATCACACAGTGGAAGTATAACACACCCTAGTGTTAGTCCACAGTGGAGAGTAGAACACACCCTGCTGTTAGTCACACAGTGAAGATAGAACACACCCTAGGTTAGTCACACAGTGGAAGTAGAACACACCCTGCCGCTAGTCACACATTGAAGAGTAAACACACCCTAGTGTTAGTACACAGTGGAGAGTAGAAACACACTCTGGCTGAGTTACCAGTGAATAGTAGAACACACCCTGCTGCTAGTCACACAGTGAAGAGTAGAATACACCCTGTGTTAGTCAACATGGAGAGTAGAACACACCCTACTCTAGTCACACAGTGAAGAGTAGAACACACCCTAGTGTTAGTCCACAGTGTAGAGTAGAACACACCCTGCTGCTAGTCACACAGTGAAGAGTAAACACACCTAGTGTTAGTCACACAGTGGAGAGTAGAACACACCCTGCTGCTATTCCACAGTGAAGATAGAACACACCCTGCTGCTAGTCACACAGTGAAGAGTAAACAACCCTGCTGCTAGTCACACAGTGGAGATAGAACACACCCTGCTGCTAGTCACACAGTGGAGAGTAGAACACATCCTAGTGTTAGTCACACAGTGGAAGTAGAACACACCCTGCTGCTAGTCACACAGAGAAGAGTAGAACACACCCTAGTGTTAGTCACACAGTGGAGAGTAGAACACACCCTGCTGTTAGTCACACAGTGAAGAGTAGAACACACCCTGCTTTTAGTCACACAGTGTAGAGTAGAACACACCCTTCTGTTAGTACACAGTGAAGAGTAGAACACACCCTGCTGTTAGTACAACAGTGAAGAGTAGAAAACACACTGCTGCTAGTCATACAGTGAAGAGTAAAACAACCCTGCTGTTAGTCACACAGTGAAGAGTAGAACACACCCTGCTGCTAGTCATACAGTGAAGAGTAGAACACACCCTGCTGTAGTCAACACGAAGAGTAGAACACACCCTGCTGTTAGTCACACAGTGAAGAGTTGAACACATCTGCTGCTAGTCATACAGTGAAGAGTAGAACACACTCTGCTGTTAGTCACACAGTGAAGAGTAGAACACACCCTGCTGCTAGTCACACAGTGAAGAGTAGAACACACCCTAGTGTAGTCACCACAGTGAGAGTAGAACACACCTGCTGTTAGTCCACAGTGAAGAGTAGAAACACACCCTAGTGTTAGTCACACAGTGGAGAGTAGAACACACCCTGCTGTTAGTCACACAGTGAAGAGTAGAACACACCCTAGTGTTAGTCACACAGTGGAGAGTAGAACACACCCTCTGTTAGTCACACAGTGAAGAGTAGAACACACCCTGCTGTAGTCACACAGTGGAGAGTAGAACACCCATGCTGCTAGTCACACAGTGAAGAGTAGAACACACCCTGTGTTACCACAGTGGAGAGTAGAACACACCCTGCTGTTAGTCACACAGTGAAGAGTAGAACACACCCTGTGTAGTCACACAGAGTAGAACTAGTGTAAGTAATAGAACACACCCTAGTGTTAGTCACACAGTGAAGAGTAGAACAAACCCTGCTGCTAGTTACACAGTGAATAGTAGAACACACCCTGCTGTTAGTCACACAGTGAAGTAGAACACACCTGTGTAGTCACACAGTGAGAGTAGAACACACCTAGTGTTAGTCACACAGTGAGAGAGAACACGATAACGAAAAACACCCTGTGTAGTACAAGTGAAGTAAACACACTGCTGTTAGTCACACAGTGAAGTAGAACACACCTGCAGTCACACAGTGAGTGTAGAACACATACTGCTGTTAGTCACACAGTGGAGAGTAGAACACACCCTGCTGTTAGTTCAGGACACACTACGCAATTAGCTAAGTATGTAAAAAATATAGAATAAACAAATTTGATGTTACTATGAAGTTATTACATAATGTTTTGACGGCACTTTGTTGATTAGCTATACTCTTTCGTTCACTTGATTCAATCAATCACTAGCCCACACTTATATCTAATTCCTTGACATACCACGCAGCACACTGGGAAGATGACTTAAATCAAGATAACGAACGTTCCATAGAGGAAGGACTTTGCATCGTTTCCCAAATTGTGGGTCGTGGAAAACATTTGGTGATTTGTTAAAAATGGTAGAAAATTGATTTAATTTAACCTCTTTTTCCTGAGTCTTTACCGTCTAGACTTAGGCTACATTTCAACACGAGCTTAGTGACTACATTCCAACAGGAGCTGATGGCTACATTCCACACAGCTTAGTGGATACATTCCAACAGGAGCTTAGTGGCTACATTCCAACAGGAGTTGAGTTGCTACATTCCAGCATTAGTTGAGTGGCTACTTCCAACAGGAGCTGAGTGGCACATTCACAACAGGAGCTGAGTGGCCACATTCCAACAGGAGTTGATTGGCTACATCCAACAGGAGCTGAGTGGCCACATTCCAACAGGAGCTGAGTGGCCACATTCCAGCAGGTGTTGAGTGGCTACATCCCAACAGGAGCTGAGTGGCTACATTCCAACAGGAGCTGAGTGGCTACATCCCAACAGTAGTTGATTGGCTACATCCCAAAAGGAGTTGAGTGGCCACATTCCAACAGGAGTTGAGTGGCTACATTCCAACAGGAGCTGAGTGGCTAAATTCCAACAGGAGCTGAGTGGCCACATTCCAACAGGAGCTGAGTGGCCACATTCCAAACAGGTGTTGAGTGGCTACATCCCAACAGGAGCTGAGTGGCTACATTCCAACAGGAGCTATGTGGCTACATTCCAACAGGACATAGACGTGCCACAACCAACACATTATTTATATTTAAAAAGTCATTTGATTTTATATTTATTGTTAAATACAGTAACGTAAGAAACTGGGCTGGACATGGAAGATGTAGGATTAAAAACTATT